>CM065729.1:1233504-1271004 GCA_033310375.1 Conus canariensis | reverse complement strand
TCAGTTTTATTCGCCCTAAGTAAAACAAACCCTATAGTAAGACAAGATCTGATTACAGATATTCATCACCTAATACATTTCTTGATTATTAGGGGTACAAGAATTAGTTTCTGTTGGGTTCCTTCTCATTGTGGGATTCAGTGTGTGTGTGTGTGTGTGTGTGTGTGTGTGTGTGTGTGTGTGTGTGTGTGTGTGTGGTGTGTGTGTGTGTGCGTGCGTGTGTGTGTGTGTGTGTGTGTGTGTGTGTGTGTGTGTGTGTGTGTGTGTGTGTGTGTGTGTGTGTGTGTGTTCCAGACAAACAGGTACTTGCCAACTTTTACAAAGTCATTGTTCGTAAAGCAAGAGCCTCTAGGCAATTGATAGAATAATTCCACCACATCAAGGATATACTCGACATCGTATACCTGATATTGTTTAGATGGCAAAAGGCAACATTAAAAACATATAGAGTGCCATTTTTCTCGTTGACCAAAACTATGAGTTAAAAATTACTGGAATTTTGAAGGTTCGTTTATTTACGTTTTAGATTGTCTTTTTGACAATATCAAGAAACTTGAATGGTGGTGCATTGGCGGTGAGATGGATGGTGTCGTGAATGGGAGAGAAGAACAGCATTGTTTTCAGCCCCACATGGTCATTCGCTATCAATTTTGTTTTTTTGTAAACAACGTCAGCAACCACGGAAGCCATCACAATGTGTTGAAACTTACGTGAAATATCTTTCAAGTCACCAAACTGATCAACAATGAATTTTATACCGAATTTATTTCACGCATAGTTTTATGACGATGAGAATGGGAACTGGGACAACCTGGACATCATAATCATCATCATTAACTATGCCAACGCTTGCCAGAACTGAATCATCAACAGGACACCAAATATAAGCATCATTTTATACATCCACGGTCGTCAGGAGAGAGGCACTAGTATATTAGAGGCCGGAATAGCTCAGTGGTAGAGCGCCGGACTCGTAATCTCGTGATCCTGGGGTTGCGGGTTCGAATCTCCGCAGGCCATTTCGGTACAGCGGGATTTTCCCTGAGCGTTAACATTGGTTCTGACTCCATTTCCCATACAGTCCTTCGAATGAGACTATAAACCGAGGTTCCGTGTGGGAACGCACGTACAACATCTTGCACACACGTAACATCCCACCACCAACTTTTGGAAGAGGCCAGTTTGGCCGTTTGTGTGGATGATACGTTACACATAGCATGCACCCTGCGTGATAAATGGAAAGAAAGAAGGAAATAAGGAAACTGAGTGAACAATATTGAACGATACTGACTGGATGACACGGGAAACGACTGAATGAAGCACGAGCTGGCAGCTCTTCAGGCGGCACTACCCAGGTAGGCAGCCCGTTGTGTAAACGAGTGTGGATTGTAAAGCGCTTAGAGCTTGGTCTCTAGCCGAGAATAAGCGCTATATAAGTATTACTACTACTACTTCTACTACTACTACTACTTCTACTACTACTACTACTACTACTACTACTACTACTACTACTACTAATGATAATAATAAAAAACCACTCACAAAACAAAACTTTCAAGTGAGAGGGGAGACACACGAGATTTTATTCAGTTTGTTCTACCAACGAACTATACGCAATAACACATTACACATTTATTTTCTTTGAGCATTATCTGCAAGCACAGTCTCTCAACTGGCCTCTTTACACTGAAACCTAGAAGCATGACTGTCTGTATTGACAAAGTTATTCAGGTCTATCTTTTCAATGACTGGCCACTCCACAAGACAATCCAGCACAACGTTGATATTCCACGTATCTTGGCCAGGAGGGTCTGATTTCAAATACTCCTGTCATCAGTCTGCAGATAGTTTGTGGCTGCCTACATTCCTATTTAAATCAATAAATATTGCATTGTGTGTGAGGTTTTGATACGATGGCTACCTCCTGCTTCGTATGGATTTGCCAGAAAAAATTGAAACATGTGCATGAGAAGGGCACATAATTTCATTTACATAGTGGTGCCATTGTTAGATATATGTGTCATACGCCTTTTGTGTTGCTGGTCTCCAGGAGCTCATTCAAAAACCTTTAGCCTCTCAAAAGATTCACGACTCGCTGAAAGTTTGCCTGAGATCCTGCAAACTAACACCCGAAATCGATTTCATCATTTTTGATCATTGGATGTCTCCCCTTGATGACCCGTGGGATACAGTAGAATGCTCTTGGAGGTCAGTCTCAACGGGGCAGGATAGAATACCAGACTGTGTGGGCCAGTCCGGCAAAACCAGCCACCCCATGACTTGATCCCTCTTGAACTTTTGAAGGACACGTACATTCATGCTGAAAGGAGAGAATACATACAAATGATTTTCCTCCATGTATCTGCAATGCATCTATACCATAAGATGATGGGTCAGACCTGAAAGGGATAAACAGTTTTATTTGCGCATTCAGTCTGGATGCAAATAGATCAATTGTGGAAGTAATTGTTAGTTCTGTAAGCACTGTGTCAAGTGCGTGAAACCTCTCACAAAAGGCATTAAACGCTTAGAGGCAAAAGGGACGTTGTACGTAGAATAAAATAGGTAATAGAACTATTAACAAGTATGCCTTACCCATCGCACACAGTCGAACCGTGTCAAGGAGGACGAAGCGGTCAGGTGACAGATGGCACCTAAGGTAGTGAGGAGTTCGGACCTGCCCGACAGCGAAAGGGAGAGGAATGTAACCACCAGGACCTCGGTGCACCAAGTGAGCGCTAAATACTCAGTCAGCTGAGGTTCTTTTGTAAACAATCAGTGAAGAGCAGGAGTCTTGGACTCGTTCGGATGGTATTGCCGTGGGTCACTGTGTTGGTTCTATTGTCAGGCTGGTTGAACGCGCGTGGATGTTGTTATCGTAGCCCTCTTTAAGATAATTACTGTGTTAAAGTGGCCTCCGAAGTCGGCGGGAATTTTCGATGTCCATCTGGTGCCAAGTGTTTGTTTGCTAATCAACTAGGTAGGGATGTGTGTAAATGCAGATGTGTGGAGAATGTAGTGAATGGAGAATTCAGAGTATTTGTGAACTAGGGGTTTGAGAAGCAGCATGGACAAAGGCATGGCCCGAAGGGGAATCCTTTGTTTCCATTCCTATATAAAGTGAGGGAGAACAACGAGAAAAAAAGGAGAACACCACAAGAGAGAGAGAGAAGGCAGAGAGAGAGAGAGAGAGAAGAGAGAAGGGTGGGCAGGACAGAGAACGGGTCGAGAGAAACGTGGTCTGGGAGATAGAAGAGACAGCAAAGTCTTAGGGAAAGACAAGCTGGAAGAGAAGAAAACTAAGTTTGAAGCCCAGAGGTGGGTGAAGACAGACAAACTGAATTTGAACCCAGAAGTGGGTGAAGGAGACGAAGAAGAAGAGTTCTACGTCGAGATCCCAGAGACGACCACGAAGACCCAGTCCTGAAACCTGGAGCCAGTCAACCAAGGGCATCACCATCAAGCAGTGCTGAAGAAGTCGTGAAGAGACTTTTTTCAAGAACTGTGGTGTGGTGTGAAAGCGTGGTTGTGTGTGTGAAAACCTGGCCAGGTAAGAAGTCATTTTTATTATAACCCGGGATTAGGAAGTATTGATCTTTTATGTGTTGATTTGTTCATTTTGTGTGACTGGATTTTTCATGTTTGATTATAGTAGCATAGAAATTGTATTTCTTGTGCTCAGTCGTGTTAGGAGAGAAACGAATGCGTGACATCCCATTCCCAGAGAGAGGTGAATGTTTGGTGGGCGCATGAGTGTGCATATGCGTGTATGAGTGCAGAGATAACCTTGGTGTGTTAAGCCTGACCAATAATACATCAACTTAGTGCACTTAAGCAATACTATCACGATTTCCCCCGTCCTGGACACACTGATTGCAGCGAATCAGAATCTAGTTTCCACTCAACATCCAGACTGATATGTCGTGATTCCATGTCAGCAATTGTATTGTCACTTACCTTGAACATGGACTGCACTGGCCCAAACACAATAAGTCACACAACAGTTCCAAAGGGCATGTTGTCACAGGAAGAAGAGTGACTAGTTCAAATGTGGCTTATACAAGCCACAGCTATTTTACTTTCAGTCAACACACAACCATGTTTCTGTTTTATTTTGTGCAGAAAGCTTTAAAGGTAAATGGCGCTGCTAGAAATTCCAAATAGTTAATATGAAACCTCTCATCAATGGGCAACTACTTACCTCATATTGCAACTCCTTCACTTTCAGATCTCTGGTCTCCCATACCAGAATCTTCGTTAATGACCAAATCAGATTCTTTCACACAAAGATACTTGTAAGCAAACTGCATGCTCTGTATCCACCAATCTAGTTCTTCCCTACTTTCAGATGATAAGACACAGGGTATTGTCAAAATCACCCATGTTCTGTATCCACCAATCTAGTTCTTCCCTACTTTCAGATGATAAGACACAGGGTATTGTCTAAATCACCCAGCATTCTTTTCAAGGCCTCCTTCTTTTCTCTACAAGGCAGTGGTAATGAAGTGATCTATTCTTTACACTTTGGAAACTTCCAAACAATTTCTTAGCGGTCTGAGTCAAGTCTCAAGTGCAGGGGGTGTTATTTTCAAAAGATGTGGATGACGGTCACGGCTTCTGAGTTAATGATAACCCCAAGATTCTGGATTTTCTTGGAAGGGTTCCACACAGGCTTTGATGGATAGATAATGTATTAATTCTTAACTGCCTGAACCACTAAGTTGCACTGGAAAATGGCGGTGCAATCCTTCTGTCGAAAGAACTAAGAGATGTATTCTTCCTTTCGGAATGATTGTAAACAGCAGTTTTGAAAGTTTAGTGATATTTTGAGGCATAAGCGCTGATCCATTGGGAAGCACATTGAACTCGTAGGTTTGTCCTTTCTAATTAACTATCAGTAGTTGTCTATGCTGGTGATGAATTTGGACAAAATGGTAAGCGTCCATGAGATGAATTGACGACATAAAGAAGTTTCTGTTCATTAAACTCAAAGTGTAACTATTTGAAATGACGGCAAGTGTGATTTCTTCATTTAGTCCGTTCAAATTCAGTGCCATTCTAAACGTTCAGTCTTTCTTCTTTCTTGTAAAAACTGGCGATATGAGTGACCATCCTATGGGTCACCTTCACATGGACAGATGGCCTGTTTTGCAAACAGCTGGACTACCTGTGAGTCAATAGCATCATTCTCACGTCTATCCGTATTTGTCGGCCCCACTGAAAGAGAAAATAGATCATGGATACTACTGTCAAAATCAGGTTTCGCTCCTCCAGAAAGTGTTTTCAATCTGCCAGATTGTTTCTGACTTCATTTTCTAATGCATGGATACTAGAGGGTATAGCACAATGGGAGGTCACTCACCTCATGATCTACGGTGTCTAAGTGTCATTCGGGCAGCTTTCATTGTAAAACTGAAAGTAGCACTAGGTCTTCCCTTCTCATACCTCTGCCTGTAACTGGGGTAGTAGCTCTGATCTGCTGACCCTAAAAATACCCCTTTTTCTTGTCCGTGGACTGCGTTCCTCATGATCAGTTGACAGACTCGGCCCCAGTCTATCCAGTTCCCTCATGTCCTTCGAAGTGGCTGCCAAGTTATCAGCACACAGTTTATCTTTCACACTGACTCTCAATTGTCACACACATACACACAAACACACAACACACACACACACACACACACACACACACACACACAAGAGAGAGAGAGAGAGAGAGAGAGAGAGAGAGAGAGAGTAGACATAAAACAACGGGATGATCAAGACAAAAAAGCAAGGGTGCGGATAGGAGGAAGGGGGAAGTTAAATGTAATTAAAACATTTATTAACTCTTTTACTTCCTTTTAAACGAATTCGTATTCCTTGACATAAACATGGATTCATTTGATTATTTGTTTGTTTCTCATTCATTTATTTGTATTCTTATATTTTAAATCCTCTATTTTCACTATGCTTCTTCCGTTTCATATGACGGGACGCTCAACATCCCTCAGATTTGGTGCTGGTTATGATGTCATCATCATCTGGATATGTCACGAACAGAGGACGTTTTAACTTGTCTTTTGGCTCTGATATGAACGGGACTATAACGGTGCCAGCACATAAGAACGTCGCTGTAAGCTTCAAAGACTCGATGATGCGGCCTCCCATAGATGTCATTTTATCCTGTTGCTACATGAATTATTCAGTGGGTCAGACAAGGCATGTTGTGTGGAAAAGGAGTTCTGACGTTACATCTGATTTCATGCATGTCTTCCCGGCCACTAAAATATCCGTTACTATGTCAAAAGAGAAATCAAGTTATACTGGAATCTACCGCTTTCAGCTGTTTTTCTCTTTCTTCCCTGTTGATAAAAGCCCCGAAAAGTTAGCCTATGGATTGTGGAACTGTTCTGTGCACCACTATGCCAGCTTCTGTCACCACGTGGCCTGCAACCACCATATAGAATGTGAAGATGGACGGGATGAAACTGAACACTGCCCTTTCAGCAGTCCTCAGTGTCAGGGTCTGGTGGCATTTGATAACAGCTGCTACAACTTTTTATACTTTGTGAAGTTTACCGCTAGGAATCAAACCGACGTGTTCGCAAAAGGAAATTCATATTGTAATTCACGGAAAGGCAGGTTACATTTTCCACAGTGCACGGATGACTGGTTTTATTCCCTTACAAACAAAATGAAGATGCATATGCACAGGCTTAGGCTACTTGGACTTCTGGTTGGCCTTTACTCGAATGATATATCACTGCCAACTATGTATAGACATGATATTATGAACGGTTATTCAGCATTTTTTCATTGTTTCATTGTTTATGCTCAATACAGAGTCAATGTAGGCCAGTATGACGCTACTATAGCCTATCGTTACATCGTACACACAGGAGCACAGACATGCTACACAACTAGTGACAGAAACATGCTTCTTGCAATCCTCTGCAGTTCGGATGGTAAGCAAGCCTGGCAATCCAGGGGGTTGGTTTGTGAATTCAGGCCAAACTAGACACAGGAAAACCCTGCTAATTCAGGAGTCATTTCATTGAACAACAGTTGTATCTGGTCCACAGTGCAACCCTCACTGGCAAACTGTTCAAGTGGTTACATGACATTTTCATTTCTACTCTGTGGTTCTAACCCGTATAAAGTGTGTGGAGAAGAACCTATGCTGTGTAGTTTTTCAGTTCAACTACAACACATGAACAGAAGCTACTCAAAGAACCTCTACGTGAACGTATCACCACTATTCAGATGTAGTGATGGGGTCACTGTACTATCATACATGTTGGTATGTGACTTTATACCTGATTGTCAGGGTAAGAGCGATGAAAACGCATGCATGTATAGACGTTGTCTTAACAAATTTACATGCACAAGTGGACAGTGTCTTGACTATACCAGAGTGTGTGATCAAATATCACATTGCTGGGATGAATCGGATGAAAAAAAATGGTGACGTATTCGTTTCGCAACTGCTATCTCATTGGTATCGCTCATCCCCTGTTCTTGTTGATTTCAGCGGCGTGAAGTTCACATATGTAAAAATGAAATCCGAGTCTTGTCATGACAGTCACTATCGTTGTCCTGGGGAGTTCAATGACTGCCTGCCTGTCTACACACGATGCAATGGGATCAACGACTGCTTGGACCATCAGGACGAAGAAGGATGTGACGATCTGAGGTGTCCAGGGTTTTTCAGGTGCAGAGCATCAAAGATCTGTGTGCACAGTGAGAACATGTGTGATGGCTGGTCTCACTGCCCAATGCATGATGATGAACTATTGTGTGACGTGACCTGTCCTGTAGACTGTCAAGGTCACACATTCCTGTGCTCTCAGCCTTTCTCCGTCGCACTTTTCCCTCGCCTTCGCTACCTGGATGCAACAGGGTCCCGTCTGACATTGTCTGATGTGAATGGTCATGAGTCTCTTTTTCACCTGATTCTTGTCAAATGTTACCTTACTTTTTTGCCCAAACTAGACATATTGAATTTGAGGATTCTCAATCTCAGTGCCAACGAATTTCAATGTATGAATGTAACGTTATTTCTTAGCTTAAAAAATCTTCAAGTTTTGACTCTGTCCAACAATCCATAGACGTCACTTTACACTGGTAGTTCATCTAGTATTCAGCAACAAACGCTCACAGTGCTGGATCTGTCACACACATCTCTCACTACGCTAGACACGGCTGCTCTATCACCCTTTCCTGGACTACAAGTACTGAGCTTAAATGTTACTTCCATTCATACTATCAGTCCTGGTGGGTTTAAATTCTTACAACAGTTGACCAAATTATACATGGGTGGTAGCCCTGCAGAAACCTTTCCACATGACGTTTTCAAAGATCTTTTTCAAATTGTGTTGCAATGAAATAATTCCCCATACCTTTGATAAGTTGTCCTGCCATGCCCCCAAAGATGAACTTTCATCATGTAAGGATTTACTGCCAGTATGGACATACCGTGGGTTTCTGTGGCTGATCATGTGTCTATCAGTGACTGGAAATGTCTTCTGTTTCTGTGCACGTTGTTTTGACAAGAAAAAGACTTCAAGTGGTTTCACCGTGTTTGTAATTAACCTTACGATGGCCGATTTTCTGATGGGAGTTTACATTGCTATCATTGGAGCGGTTGATGAACGATTTCGTGGTACATATTTACATTATAATGACGCATGGAAAACGAGCGACACCTGTAAACTGGCTGGGGTTCTGTCTTTGTTGTCCAGTGAGGTGTCCGCACTTATCATCTGGTTCATCACTACGGACCGTTTCATTGTTCTTCACTTTCCATTCAGCTCATTAAGATTTAATAGAACCTCAGCCACAGTAGTAAGCTGGCTTGTGGGTTGCCTTTTGGCCTTGACCCCGTTACTTCCAGTGACTTCACACTGGGAATTTTACAGCCAGAGCAGTATCTGCATTCCACTACCAGTTACAAGGCGTGATTATCAAGGTAAGTTTTATTCTTTCAGTATATTAATCATCCTCAATTTATCCTGTTTTTACTTGTGTCTGTGGGTCAGGCACTCATCTATTGGACAATACAGACCAATGCCTTGAAGAGCAACACAACGAAAACATCGCGAGACATGACCATAGCTCAGAGGTTAATTTCTGTCGCAGTAACTGATTTCCTGTGCTGGTTTCCAATTGGGGTATGTGGACTTCTGGCACTGGCCGACACCCCAATCCCTGGAGAGGTGAGCGTGGCCCTGAGTATTTTTGTATTACCCTTGAACTCAGCTGTTAACCCTTTCATGTATACATTCAACTCGCTGGCAGAGAAGTGGAGGAAGTCCAAGGAAGCAAAGTTACTAAAATGGTTGGAATTCCATGCCGACCTGGTCAGGCGCTAGTTCGTGCAGGCTTTGACATATCTTCAAGGTGCTACGACTTTGTATGCCCTACATTGCTATGTACAGCAAATGAATTTCCTCAGCGCGCTTTGGCTGTGATCGTAGATAACCATGTAGGATGGCAAGAAGTTAGTAGAGAGATATGTCAAGAAACAACTAGGTTGAGGAAGACAGAGACATAAAGGAAACTGCAACGCTCTGGTAGAGAGATACATAAAGAAACAGGTAGAGAAAGACAGAGACATGAAGAAAATTGCATTGCGCGATAGAAAAAAAAAAAACATACACCGGACGTACGAAGTATGCCTCTCTCTCTGTCACACACCACACACACACACACACACCGTGCGCGACGCGCGCGCGCGCGCACACACACACACAAGTTTTCACCGTGGGTACGGAGTCCACTTGTGTGAAGAAGTTTATGCTACTGAGAACAAGAAAAGCGGGAAAACAGGTGGACAGGGTTATCTGGGAAAGTGGCTTAATAGGACGTAAAGACTGGAAACTGATAATGGCCACAAGTGGACAGGGCTATCAGGGAAAGTGGCTTAATGGACGTAAAGACTGGAAACTGATAATGGCCACGTTTTCCCTGATGAGACTCAAGTATGGACGGAGATACGACAACAATGACTGGAAACAAATGAGACAAAGTAGAAACCATTGTTCACATTTCTAAGTTTGATTTACTGTGTTAGCATTTCTATCTTGCTCCTCGCTCTCCCCTCTTCGTGCACAAACTTCTGCATACTACATATGTGTTAAAAAATATTTTGGACTAGTGCGATTGCGGCGTAATAGACGTGTCCCGGGGGAAAATGGGAAAGATGATGCCTGTCTTTCCACTGCAGATAGAGTTACCTTTCCTCAGTTTAAGGGTCAAGCAAATAGATGTTGAGAGCGAAATATTTGATTTGAAGCGCAAACCAAGGTAACGATCGGGATATCGACTGCCTGTATTACAGTCACACCATTTCCCATCCATTATTTTGGCATTTTTTTCTCTTGGTTTGAGCTGTTAAGCTGACTGGCGGGGCAAGCTGCTTTGAGCGGCCCACCTGCGGCATCTGTCCCATGACACGACAGGGCTCAACATGGGGCGAGTTGCTTTGAGCGGTCCACCTGCGGCATCTGTCCCATGACACGACAGGGGTCACATATTTCCTCCCTTGCAGATTTCCCAACATCACCTACTTTAGGCTTCGGACAGATTTTACATAGCTGTTCGCCTTCATTTAGTGGCCTGTTTCAACAAGAGGGCGTGCAAGATGCATACATGTTCCCTCTCTTATTTAAACATTACATGATCACTGACACAGGTAAGACGCAAGACAGTTTATTTGTCCTTGTAAAGAAACAATGTTGCAGCACAAATGAATAAAACATCACATTTTGATAACTCAGCATACTCACTTCCATGCAATTAGACGTAAACAGAATAAACATATACGTACCATCGAACTCCATATAGAGAAAACACACACACACACACACACACACACACACACACACACACACACACATTATAATATATATATATATATATATATATATATATATATATATATTATACAGTCAGCATACTGCCATCCTCCAAACAGAAGGCACCGCCTGCCAAGATCTCGTCATGCCTGACTGGAAGCTTGACTAAGACATGGAGGCCTTCATCAGTTTCGGTGTTCCCGGAATCACCAACAGAGATCAGCCACCTCCAGTTCTCAAAGCTCTAGCTCAGGTCATGATTGAAGATACATACACTCCCTGCTCCTGGACCCATGTCTACACAGACGGATCAGCCGAGGAAGCCACACGCAATCGAAGCAGTGGAGTACATATCAGATTCCCTGATGGAGACTGCAGAACACTGCGGTCCCTGGAGGAAAGTTCTGTACAAGCTTCAGAGCCGAAGTCTTAGCTATCAAAAAAGCGGCAGACTTTCTCTCCTCCTGTGGAAGATCCCTCACCAGCACCACCATCTTCACTGACTCCATGTCCACTCTCTAGGCCCTGGACTCCCTCAATCCTCACCCTCTGATCCAATTCCTTAAGGCCTCCCTTGCCACTACAACCCCAAAAGCTCCAATTACCCTCCAGTGGGTCCCCGCCCATGTTCGTCTCCCTGGAAACGAGCATTCTGACCGACTAGCAAAAGCCGGAAGCCAGCTCCCCCAGCCAGCTCCCTTACCACATATGAGGAAGTGAAGTCACTCCTACGTGGTACTTTCAGAGCTGACTGGATCAAAATGAACCAAGGTTATGAGGCACACCAAGACGCCATCAACACACTGAGAGGAAACGCCAAAGAATCATTTCCGTTTGCGCAGTGGGCATTGTGGCCTGCGTGCCCACCTCAAGAGGATAGGAGCCGCAGACTCAGCCCTGTGTCCCTGTGGACAAGCCGACCAGACACCAACACATGTCCTCCAGGACTGTCCCCTCAATGATGAGAGATGACCTCCAGGACTGTCCCCTCAATGATGAGAGATGATCTCCAGGACTGTCCCCTCAATGATGAGAGATGACCTCCAGGACTGTCCCCTCAATGATGAGAGATGATCTCCAGGACTGTCCCCTCAATGATGAGAGATGACCTCCAGGACTGTCCCCTCAATGATGAGAGATGACCTCCAGGACTGTCCCCTCAATGATGAGAGACGAGTGCCAGCCTGGCCGGAAGGGGCGGACCTCAAGACAAAACTCTGGGGGACTGCCAGCGATCTCCGCCGGACGGCCGAGTTTTCCACCACCCTTGGGGTCCGGCTGTAGCTGTGTAACTGTCGAACGCTGAAGAAGAAGAATACAAAAGTATACAATCAGAGCCGCTTATAATGAAGTCGGGTGTAACGAATGCCGGATATCACGAACAAACTGGTTGGTCCCGGTAAAACTAAGACATTTATGCGTTTGACTAACTGCATAACCTAAGAGGTAAAACCAAGACATTTATGCGTTTGGCTAACTGCATAACCTAAGAGGTAAAACTAAGGCATTTATGTGTTTGACTAACTGCCTAACCTAAGAGGTAAAACTAAGACATTTATGCGTTTGGCTAACTGCCTAACCTAAGAGGTAAAACTAAGACATTTATGTGTTTGACTAACTGCCTAACCTAAGAGGTAAAACTAAGACATTTATGCGTTTGGCTAACTGCCTAACCTAAGAGGTAAAACTAAGACATTTATGTGTTTGACTAACTGCATAACCTAAGAGGTAAAACTAAGACATTTATGTGTTTGGCTAACTGCATAACCTAAGAGGTAAAACTAAGACATTTATGTGTTTGACTAACTGCATAACCTAAGAGGTAAAACTAAGACATTTATCTGCTTGACTAACTGCATAACCTAAGAGGTAAAACCAAGACATTTATGTGTTTGACTAACTGCATAACCTAAGAGGTAAAACTAAGACATTTATGTGTTTGACTAACTGCCTAACCTAAGAGGTAAAACTAAGACATTTATGTGTTTGACTAACTGCCTAACCTAAGAGGTAAAACTCAAACATTTATGTGTTTGACTAACTGCATAACCTAAGAGGTAAAACTCAAACATTTATGTGTTTGACTAACTGCATAACCTAAGAGTGTTTCATTTTCTTACACAGCTTCACATAGGTAGATTAAAAGTACGCAGTATTTTTTTTTGTTCTATATTTGCTGTATGGTAAACGTCACCTCTGTATTTCGTAAGCAATAAAATCGTATTCTAATGTCCTGTAAAACGACTGCTTGCGATTGTCGAAGCAGAGCAGTCGACTCACGTGGGGTCACGCTCAGCGACCATAGGCGGAGCAGATGCTACACGGATGAGGGTGGCGTGAAGGGGAAGGAGGGTGTCAGGCTTTGATTTAATAGCCCATTACATCATGACATCTGCACGTCCCAAAGATCAGTCACTAAAGGGAACATTTGAAGTTATTCAAGAAAATGAAAGAAATCCAGCAAAACGGAAGACAATAACGGAAGAATATGAAATTGCGCCGTCGATACTGGCAACCATTCTGGCTTCCAAACAGCACTGTGAAAGTCAGTATTTTGGAGGTGAGGATACCGCAGCACGCCAGAACTCATTTCAGTTACCTGACGGAGAGAATCGAGCGAGAAGTTTGACAGTACTGCTGCAAATACATGTAGGCCTACTTGGATGCCTTTGTGTAATCATGTGGACTGTTGTCTTATGAGAATGAAAAACAAAAATATTGTCCTTTTCAGGTTTTTCTCTTCACCGTTCATGGTTGAGTTGTTGTTTTTTTCGTCCAGCTGTGGCAACAATCAACTTTATGTGTTCTGTCAAAAAGTGTGACATTTGAGAGATTTTTTCCCCATCCAGTATTACAATCACCCTTTATATTTGTTTCACACAATGTGAGAATTCGAGGATTTTTTTTAGTCTAGCAATGGCAACAATTATTCCTTTTTGTTGTTTCACACAATGTGAAAATTTGAGGGATTTTTTTCCGTTCAGTGTGGCATCAATTATCCATTTCTGTTGTTTCACAGAATGTGAATATTCACTTATCAGACATCATAATTGTCTTTCCATTAACTGTATATGAGTGATCTAATGTGAACTGATAATTGTAACGAACTCTTTATTGTATACACAAAGACATAAAACAAATCTATGACTTTTGCTGCAATGATGAAGAAAGATAAAACAAAATATAATGTTCTTTTCAAGACCTTATTGAGGCATTAATTATTTGATTTTTTGTCAAGCTGTGACAAGCACAAAAATGCTCTCCACTACGGCAGACTGCATGTATTCTAAAATCAATTACTAAAGAGTTGTTTCCATAGCAGAGCATATCCCGATGACCTATGTATAAAGGCGCGCGCGCGCGTATGAGACACTGACAAAATTTTATTGCCATTACCAAAAAGCCCTGTTGGCAAGGGGGTATCATAAGTAATATCTAGCAACAGCGGCTCACAACATCGACTAAAAGGAAATGAAAGCAAAAATAAATAAATAAATTTCCCTTGTGATATGTGTGTGTGTGTGTGTGTGTGTGTGTGTGTGTGTGTGTGTGTTAGTTAGTTAGTTCTTCAATTTAACGTCTGTTCACTTTAAGTGATATTAGACAAAATAATGCAGAAATGAGTGGATGAGAGAAATGGAAATAGTGTATGCAAAATGCTAGTATAGGCCTACGTGCGAGTGTGTGTGTGTGTGTGTGTGTGTGTGTGTGTGTGTGTGCGTGTGCGTGCGTGCATGCGTGCGTGTGTGTGTGTGCGTGTGCGACTTTGACAATTGAAAAGAAAATACTGTTCTAAATTTAACAATTTAAAAGATAAATTACAAACAAACAAAAAACAAAAAAAAAACGCGCAAAAAACAAACAAACAAAAAAAACCACCGGGAAATATTTACACAAACGAGCCAACTGGGCTTAACATCAACGAATTTACAAATGTAAAAAAGGCGTGAAGATTCTGGAAAATGCATTGGGAATCTTTTTGTCGGAAGTTGGAGAGAGATGAGTTAAAATAGGAACAATCAAAAAGAAAATGCAGAGTATTGAAACTGTCGACTGTTCCACAAGCGCATTGTAAATTTCTGTGGAATTTTGTACGAAGAGCGTTAACTTTAAGCCTATAAAAGAGAGATTCCAGTTTCCGAAATTTGTGTACATGTACATACGTCTTTGTATACAATTTACGAATTTGAATGGACGAATTAGATGGACGAGTAGATTTCTGAGTTCTTGAACAGCAGCTCAGTGAAGAATCTTGTGCATGTATTTTAAAGAGTACTGAATCTTTATACAGATTATAAAAAGACTCAAAAGAGACTCTTTTTAAGAGTCCATAGGCTTCGTGAAGACTCCAAGGTATTTTAATATGGACAGAATTTTCAGAGTTTTTGGATCCCATACGGGCAGTTCTGTCTGCCCATTCATTTCCTACAATCCCACAGTGTGACGGAATCCAGCAAAAGTTAACTGTTATCCCTCTAGATCTAAGGAAATGGATAAGAATTTTTAGTTCGGTGATAATCTCGGCGCGACTGGTAGCAGCAATAGATTCCATTGCTTGAAGAACAGATTTGGAATCAACACAAAAAAGTATTCTAGAAAAATCACGTGGAATGTCAATAATATAATGCAGAGCCATTAGAATTGCTATTAGTTCAGCCGTAAAGACAGAGAACCCCTTTCCAAGATGAAATGATTTATCTGCTTTCAAAGCAGGAATAACAAAGCCGGAACCAGCATAGCCATTTAATAGGGATCCATCTGTATACACTTTTAAGTGATTAGGATAACTATCGTCGATATGTGACTTGGCCATAGCACCTAAGACGTTATTATTAACATTCTTTTGCAAATCAGTGTATTTATAATCAAACCTTGCTGGGATAAGTTCCCAATGAGGAATGGGACTCAGGGGATAACGTGGGGCTATAGTTTTGTGATCAATTTTGGCAGATTTCAACAGGTTTGAGGAATACGTAAGGATGGTTTTATTTGATCTATTGTTTTTGCGCGTTTTGGAAAATCTAAATCAGATCGCATATCAAGTTCATCCTCTTTTGAGTTCTGAACAGCAGAACATCTTAGAATGTATTTGGCACAAGCTAATTTTCGATAAGCATCTAGGGGCAAAACGCCAGCTTCATGATATGTCCCTAAAATGGAAGCATAAAGGGGAACTCCCAGGGCTATTCTGTATGCCTTGCAATCTATGCTTTGTAACTTTTTAAAAAGATACTTAGGAGCTGAAAAATATACTTCCTGTGCATATGAAATCCTTGTCCTGACCAGAGAATTTGATAAATGAATTAAGGTGCACGTATCCTGTCCCGAACTCTGGTAACTCACAACTTTAAGAAGATTAAGAGCTTTCCTTGCTTGAGTTATGATATATTCAATATGTGTGTTCCATGATAATTTTGAAGTAAGATATACACCTAAAAACTTTATGCAAGATGTGTAGGTAAGCACAGCGTCATCCACCTTAAAAGTAGGGAGATCATGAAAACTTCCACCAGCGTCAAAAAGCATCATATGAGATTTCTCAGCAGACAGACATAACCCATTCTCAAACATAAATCTAGCGATACTGTCTAAGTCTCTTTGATATAATTTTTTCATGTATGTAATTGACCTTAAAGGTGTGTTCTTTTTTAAAGTAACATTCATCCATAAACATATGTCATCAGCATATTGAACTAAACTGGAATTTTTAGAAATACTTTTTGTGAGATCGTGCGTTAGGATATTAAAAAGCAAAGGGGCAGTTACAGAACCCTGAGGCATGCCCATCTCCACAAATCTCTTGCTAGAATATGTATTTCCTATTTTTGTTTGAATTGTTCTGTTAGCCAGAAATTCTTTGAAGTAATTATAAATGTGACCAGAGAGACCTATCATTTTAAGTTTATATAAAAGTCGCTCATGCCAGACTTGATCATACGCCTTTTTAACATTGAAGAAAGTTGCAAGTACATTTTTTATCCGGGCAAATTGACGTTTTATCTGAGTTGTAAGCTTTACAAGGTGATCAACAGTCGATCGGCCTTTTCTAAACCCAGCCTGAGCAGTAGGAATATGTCCGTTTTTTTCACAATGATAAGTAAGTCTATTTAATACAATTTTTTCCATTAGTTTACCAGTATGAGAGGTGAGAGCGATAGGACGATAACTATTAATATCAGAGTTAGGTTTGCCCTGCTTGGGAATGGGCACAATGACAGAATCTTTCCAAACAGATGGAGTCTTCCCTTCCATCCAACATTTTTTCATAATGGTATACAGAAATGTTGTAAAATTGATTGGAAGGTTCCTTAACATTTCGTTTGAGACTGCGTCTAAACCAACTGATGTTTTCTTTGTTGGCAATGACGATATAGCATTTCTTAATTCTTCTAATGTTAATTCTGCATTTAAATAATGTTCGTTGTTTTCTTCTGCGTCAGAATAGATATGGTTATTTGATTTGATTGTGTGTGTGTGTGTGTGTGTGTGTGTGTGTGTGTGTGTGTGTGTTGTGTGTGTGTGTGTGTGTGTGTGTGTGTGTGTGTGTGCGCGTGCGCGCGCGCGCGCGCGTTCTTACATGTGCGCCATGTGAGGTGGGATAGTGGGGCACACCAGGCTGAACAAGTTTTGCAGCTTTTCACATACGGTAATAATGCGATTCCGGACAAACGGGCAGAATACTTCAGAGCATCTCGAACATTACCCCCTCTATTCATGCTGACACCATTGTACGCAACCCTGGATTCCGGACAAATACTTGTTGGCAGAGTCTTGGAGAAAGCAGAGGTATACGCAGCAATCAAGCTTCTTTCCAGAGGCTAGATTTCAGGTTCTGACTCCATCTCAGTTGAAATTTACCTGACCAGGAGACCAGTCTGGATAATAATAATAATAATAATGTATAATACTTGTATAGCGCATTTCTTGTTGTACAACTCAATGCGCTTACATCCACCATTTGCACTTATTCATACAATATTCATGCACACAGCAAAAAGAAAATACACAATGGCAGACGCACCTACATGCATAAACTGCCTCACCGAACTAGTTGTGGAGGAATTTAAGAGAGATCTAGTCATCTACAGAAGTGAAGGGGCTTTTTTGAAGAGGTAAGTTTTGAGCTGAGATTTAAAAGAAGAAAGAGTAGGCTGATTACGAAGGTCTTCAGGGAGGGAGTTCCAAATAGAAGGTGCTCTAAAACTGAAGGCTCTTTCGCCAACAGATTTCAGAGAACGCTTAGGGATTTTCAAAAGTTTTTGTGACGAAGAGCGAAGGGTACGAGAGCTTTGGTAGGTGCAGAGAGAAGAAGAGAGATAGTGAGGAAGAGATTCATTGAAGTGGCGGAAAGCAAGAACTGCCAGTTTAAATTGCCACCGATACTGTATGGGAAGCCAGTGCAGTTCGATCAGCATGGGAGTGATGTGCTCACACCTCCTCCTCTTCAAAACAAGTCGTGCAGCGCTATTTTGGACTCTCTGCAGCCGAGCAATCTGTTCTGCGGAAGCCCCGCATAAACAGAGTTGCAGTAGTCCAATCTTGACATCACCGTGGCACAGACTAGCCTGACAGCTACTTCCCTGGATATAAAGCGTCGGATGGAAGCAATACGTCTCAGCTCTAAAAAGGATGAGCGACAGACTACAGATATTTGATTCTGCATGGTCAGACACTGATCAATGGTAACACCAAGATATTTGACAGAGTTATTGAAAGGCAATTCAGTACCATCAACAACCATTGACTCTGACTCAACGAGTTTGAGGCAGGAGGAGGTTCCAACGGGCATGACTTGTCTTTTCACAATTTAATTTAAGCTTATTACTTGTCATCCATTCCTGCACACTGCTGATACACCGAGACACCCCAGTTTGAACAGAAACAAACTCATCAGGTGTGCCACTCTTAGAAAGCTCAGTGTCATCAGCATACTTGTGAAAATCACAATCATGGTCCGAGATAACATCCGACAAGGGCTGTGAGTACAATGTAAACAACACTGGGCCCAATACTGACCCCTGTGGTACTCCATACAAAAGAGGTGACAAAGTAGACCTTACACCACCCACAACCACCGCCTGCGATCTATCTCTGATGTATGATTCGAACCACTGGAGAACTATCCCATCAACACCAAAAGTGACCCTAAGCCTTTCAAGTAAAGTAGTGTGATCTAGCGTATCAAAGGCAGCACTCAGATCAAGCAAGGCTACGAGAGAAACACGTTTACTGTCGGATTTGCACAGTAAACAGTCCAGTACGCTCAATACAGCAGTCTCGGTGCTATGATTCTTCCTATAAGCAGACTGACAGGCCTCAAGAAGACCATGGTCTGAAAGATGAGTCTGAAGCTGCTTCAGCACAACTCTTTCAAGGATTTTTGAGAGGAATGGGAGGTTGGACACCGGTCTATAGTTCTTTAACTTGTTAAGGTCTAGTCCTGGCTTTTTCAAGAGAGGGGTAACCATTGCCTGCTTAAACTGAGGAGGCACTATGCCTGACGAGAGAGATTTGTTTACAATGTTTGTAATCACGGGAATCAGATGAGAGGCACACCGTTTAAGGAGGGAAGTAGGGATGGGGTCAAGGACACTTTTGCTGGAGGATTCACTTATGAGATCGCCGATCAGTTTTTCATCCACAGGATTAAAAATACAAAAAGGTGGTCCACAGTATTTATCGTAAAGGATTGGTTGGGAAGGATTTGCATCAAGATTGTCACGGATGGTTTTGATTTTATCAACAAAGAATTCACTAAATTGTTGAGAGATTTGAGAAGGAGGAATGTTCGTGGGCAAACTTAATTTCTTTTGTTTGCCAAGTAGTTCACTTGAAAGAGAAAACAACTGCTTTGATGAAGAACAAGAGTCAATTTTATCACGGTAGTATGACTCTCTGGCATCCTGGAGGCAGTCCCCTGCCTCACACCTGTTCGCTGCAAAGATCTGGCGGTGGATGGTCAATCGGCTCTTTCTCCAGCGTCTCTCGCTGCGCCGACGTTGACGTCGAGCAGCTCTCACGTCCTCGGAGAGCCAAGGAGCTGAGGGACGGTCAGTAACACACCTAGTCACTGCAGGCGCGTGTCGGTCCAGGATTTCCTGAAGGCCATCGTTAAGCACTTCAACTAATTGTGTGACATCTGCATTGCTTTGCTGCTTACGCATGCCCTGAGCAAAACTCTTGACCTCTTGGTCAAAAACAGCCACACACAATAGTCCAATTTTCAGACCATGCTCTTGTACCAACACAGATGAATATCTCATCTGGTTATCATTGGCAAGATTCTCGTACGACTCTCCCCAACTTTGTTCCTAGACGTAACAAGTCTTTTCCGAGGAGGGGGTCTGGAGATCTTCAAACTACACACAACAACATAATGGTCTGAAAGACCAGCATAGTCACGAACTTCATCCACAGAGAGAACGCTGTCTTCAATGTTTCCCACCACCCAATCAAGGATATGGCCATGTTTGTGTGTTGGTGTTTGAACAAACTGAGACAGGTTGTGATCAGTCAGTAGAGTCTTTAGATGAATCACTTGGCGATCTGAATAGTCATCATAATGAAAATTAAAGTCACCAAGATAACAAACAGTATTACGTGTAGCTGCATAAGAGGATAACAGATCCGGAAACTCCTGTAGGAAGGCAGAGTTAGACAGCATATTGGACTTACTTGGCGGAGGTCTGTAAACACAAACCAAAGAAACAGTAGCAGCAGTGCCTCGTAGTTTCATTTCAACACACTCAAACGAACAAAATTTCACAGGAGTGAAAGAAACACAGCATGAGAGTGTTTTTCGAATCATGAAGGCTAATTCACCACCTCGTGATCCAACACGAGGAAACGAGGAAATGGATGCAGAGGCTCACCGAATTATTAAAAGTATGTGGGAATAGAAGCCATTTGTCAGGAGTTTAAGAATGCCTCTACATGGGAGTAGAAAATTGGGACTCTTGTACCAACACAGATGAATATCTCATCTGGTTATCATTGGCAAGATTCTCGTACGACTCCTCCCCAACTTTCTTGTTCAGCACTTTAGAGAACGTCACCAACAAGGAAGTCAGACTGTGGTCATGGAAACAGCTGATATGACGTCTGCTGCACGGCAGTTTCACGAGAAGTACCAAGAACAAAACCAAAACAGCTCTCCACAACGTTGAAGAACCTTGGCCTTTGACATGGTCAGTCGGGGGAGGGGGGTGCACATGTGTGTGTGTGTGTGTGTGTGTGTGTGTGTGTGTGTGTGTGTGTGTGTATACATGTGCATATACAGAGAGAGAGAGAGAGAGAGAGTGAGAGAGTGCGCGTGTGTGCGCGCGCGGTGTGCGTGCTTGAGAGAGAGAGAGAGAGAGAGAGAGAGAGAGAGAGAGAGAGAGAGAGAGAGAGAGAGAGAGACAGAGACAGAGAGAGAAAGAGATGGGTGGATGGATGGATCGTGATTTATTCAATAAGGCCATGGCCCCTTTTGAAGGGGCACGTGAGTAAAAATCATAGGCACAGCAAATGTTCACAATGAAAAACATGGTAATGGGCAAACCAAACAGAGAAATGTAAACAACAGAGTTATTGGCAAAGTACCTGTCGAATTTTGAATGCTTTGTACAAATACACTGTAAACTGTTTGACAATATTGTCACGGTTAAATGACATAAGAAATGTAAGTCTAAACAACGAAGGCTGCAATCAGTACTTCCTAGGAATCAATTGAATTCAAAGATCTTTCAAAGCAGGACAATAAAATACAAAATGGACATCATCTTCCCGTGCACTTTCACATCATGGCCAAACAAGATCACGTTCAGTATGCTCTTTGTAGCGACAACGATGGACACCTATATCCGAAACTCAGAATCGAAATCTTGTCATGATGTTCACAATGAAAAGTGTCTATCCATTTTCATTTGTACATAATTATGTCGGAGCACGATGGAGTAAATTAAACTGCCTGTACAAGTCAAACCTCGTACTATCCTGTGTATGAGTGTTCCACACTTGCAATCTTGTGCGAAGCATGCGTAAAATAACAGTTGTGTCACCTACACCCTGACTGAACAATACGTAACTCAGCCTCAGTTCATGCAGTTTCACGTTCACCGTTGTTACCCTGTTTACTTTGCGTTTTCATCTAAATCATTCAACACATTTTAAGCTTTTTTTGGTAGCATGGATTCTTACATTTGTGTAAGTTTTAGCCAGTAAAGAATATATCTGGTTATCGAATTTAAACTGATCGGAAACCTATCTGGCCATATGTTAAATCATTCGGCGTTTGTAATGGCACGCGAAGGAATTTCTTCAGGGCAAACAGGTGAACCGTTTCACAGTTAAATGCTGCATGTTGCATTTATTGATTTTGAAAAAAAGCCTTTGATTCAGTGACCAGGAGTATTCTACTCAATCAACGGCTTTTTCAAAACCAGTAAATGCAGCATACAATTTACGATTCAAAGAAAACTGTTTTTGTTTGCATGCTAGCAAGGTAAACATGTGCTCAGCTGTAGAGTAATTGCGTTTAACAACATCTTGGAATTCCCCTGTCAGGTTGTTCTCTGTTACTCATTCCTGTGATCTATAATTTACCACCATGCTGTATATTTTACTCGCTGCGTCAAAGAGTGAAATGCTCCAAATATTGTTAGGATTAAATACGTCACCTTTTTGTGCTGAGCAAGTATGATTGATTCTGTCTACTTTTCTGGATATATTTCTTTATCAAAGAGAGTGTTAAAGAAAGAGATAAAGAAAAATTAAATGATTGACAGCAATATTTTAACATATCACCAACAATGCCACCTGGTCCAGCAGCTTTATGATTTTTTTTATTTTCCTGGAGGCAAGTAAAACCTCCTATTTAATAACTGGGCGATTAAAAGTATCTGCATCCTCAACACTATCTACGCTATTATTTAAAAAAAAAATCTTCATTAGTACATATGTTTTTTGTTAGTAGGTCTTTAAAATATCTAAACCATGTGTCAATAGCAATACTGTTTACCGATTGTCTTTAAACGAAATCTTGTGTACGGTTTCCCAAAACTGTTTCTGGCTTTTAATGGACGAGACTAGCTCATTTAGAAGAGCGTCGTTCAACCGTTTCCTTTTCCTCCTTTGTAAATATTTATCCTCAACGTGTTTTTATGCAGTAGGTGACACAGTCCTTTTTATCATGCGTACGATTAAATTAGTTCAGCAACCGACTCATCAGTTTGTTGAAAACGCCATACTGGGAATCAAACCAGTGTTTACCTGCATAACTCTTGTTTGTTTTTCATGCTCTCCGCTGCACAGTGTTTACCTGCATAACTCTTGTTTGTTTTTCATGCTCTCCGCTGCACAGTGTTTACCTGCATAACTCTTGTTTGTTTTTCATGCTCTCCGCTGCACAGTGTTTACCTGCATAATTCTTGTTTGTTTTTCATGCTCTCCGCTGCACAGTGTTTACCTGCATAACTCTTGTTTGTTTTTCATGCTCTCCGCTGCATCTTTCAAAAATGAAATATCCAATGCGCCATCAATGTGTCAATACGGCAAATTGCATCAACCATTTTTTCCTGAAATTCCATTGACGAAATATAACTAAAGTATACATCAGCAAGATCTTCTGTCCAAATAAACTTTTTGGCACTATGTGACGGACCGTTTTTCATCCGGTCACAAAGTTTCATGTGCGACCGTTCTTACCGGAAGGTAGTTGTCCGGAAGCCGGTTGCAAAAGTTAGCTGACTGCTACTCACCGGCGCATTGCTATAAGCCGGGTGAGTTGCACCGGTTAGGCAGTCTCTGCAGTGATTCCGGCAATACAAGTCACAGAAGGCCGAAGAGGGACTCAGCCGTTTGCAAGTAGCAGTCAGGTATTTATCACTGAATGTTTATTTATTAACAAACTAAAACTGTATTCCCGTTTAGGAGCGACTGAAACTTCCTCAGCGCTCTTGTGAAGGTTTTATTTTAAAAAAATAGTATTGTTGTTCTGTTATCCTATGACTTGATATGGTAACAAAACGAAATTGTTTCGGAAAATGTGAATAGATGAAGTGAGTGTTATAAGAAGTGGTCTTCAGAAAAAAGAATTTGTTTACTTTGTAACTTAACTGGCTATGAACTTCATGATGAAGAAAAAAGTGTCTATTCTAATATGGTTTGCAAGAAGATGGAGAGTTTTGATGCTATGGATAATAAGCTCCCAGAGTGAGCGACATAGACTTTTGTTTTTCATTCTGATGTGTGACGTGTTTACATGGGTATCAATATATGTGGTGTTAAACAAAAGTGTGGTGGAAATCTTTCCCTCGCATATAGTGAAGCTGATGAACTGAAGTGAAGTGAGCGTTCTTGTGTTACAACAAAAGAAATGAACATTTCCTGAATTAACGAAAGACATTTATAGTTTGAAAAAAATAATCATCAATTAATCTGTGTAATGAATTGTATTCATGGTTTATTGAAGGGGATCCAGATGGAAATCCTTTTCCCTAATTTGGAAAACTAGAGTCTGAAAGGTTTATATGGAAATCCTTTCCTGTGCAATGTTATGATTCTGGAAAAGGGAATGTTGTAGTGTAATGATTCCGGAAAAGGGAATGTTGTAATGTTATGATTCCGGAAAAAAAAATTATAAATGAACAAATATGCTGATGTATGGCTCAAGTTCTAGTGAAATATGATGTGGCTAATGAATGTGAACGAATATGCTGATATGTGGCTCAAGTTCTAGTGAAATATAATGTGGCTAATGAATATGAAGATAGTTGTGATTGCAATGAATAGTGGCCATGATAATCAAGGTAGTTAATCAGTTGCCCCCAGGTTGATAGTGTTCCCTGGACTGACGGGGACTGGCTGCTACCGGGTTAGGGCCGGGGCCATAGCTGTGTTGACGCCCCGTTCTCCACCTGTTTGCTGCTGGTGTCGAGAGGCCGGCCTGAGCGCCGACAATTGCCCTACCTGCCACTGCGCCCGTGACCGACCACTATTGGGCCAGTGGGTTGGAGACGTCGCTGCTGGTGAGCCAGGACGTCGCCCCTTCTTTTGTGCCAGCGACCTGCGTCCGAGGCCGTCGCTGTGTGTGTGGTGTGTGTGCCACAGCTCTTGGTTGGTGTTGAGCCACAGGTGGCGTGTGTGCCACAGCTCTTGGTTGGTGTTGAGCCACAACTCTTAGGTGTTTGAGCCACAGCTCGTAGTTGAGACTGTCACCGTGTTGCTGACAGAGACGCCACGAACGTGTTAGTTTTTCTCTTCCTTCTTTCTTCATTGTGAGCCACAGAGACTCTGTTGTCAGACTTGACTCGTCGCTGCCGCCATCATCATCGTTGGACCCGGCAGTTTTGATAGCTATAATTGTATTGACTTGTGTGTGTACACCTGATGGTGGGTGTACCAACCTACGTTTAATTGTGCGTTTATTTTGTATGTGTTTTGCTTGATGGCTCGGGCGGCATAAAAAAAGAAGTGTCATTTTGTTGCCTGGCTGTCCATGTTCGGATGAGTGTGTGTGTGTATGTGAATTAGAAATAGACGTGCGTGCATCCATAATTCTGAGCGAGTCAGACTTCCACACACACGCACTTCCATCCGTAACACAATATGGCTGTCAATGTTGTTGTTTGTTGACTCATGGTGGGGAGTCTCAGACAGAGAAGAGAGAGAGAGAGAGAGAGAGAGAGAGAGAAGAGAGAGAGAGAGAGAGAGAGAGCGTGTTTGTATGTGTGTGATCAGGTTACAATCTTCCATTTATCGTACGGGTGGGGAGAGGGGGTGGGGGTGGGGAGCGTGAATAAGAAGAGGGTGGGGATAGGAGGCGCAACGCGTCTCCTAAAATGAAAAGAAACTTTAGCAACTTAAAAATGAAGCCATTAAAACGAAAGTTTGTACGTGCGGCAGGTGCACGTGCAAAAAGTGCCGTTTAAGCTGGTGGTTCCCGAGATCCTCCACTGAAGCCCAAACATTCCATGTAGAGGCTGACTTGAATCTGATGGCCGTTTACCCAGTGTTCTCTTGCTGCAACTCTCCGGGCCACTGAGCACAACACACGACAGAATACAACATAAGCATATATCATAACACACAAGCACAAGAACATTTTACATCAGAAGGAAGACAAATGCAACTCACTTCAACAAACGTTCTGATGCAGGTTCTTGTAACTGACTGAAATCCGCTCAGTTTCGCATATCTGATTCCCCAAAAGTGCAAAAATGCTTATCGGCTGCTTATATAATTATATATCTATCCATCCATCCATATCTCTCTCTCTTTCTCTCTCTCTCTATATAATATATGCATGCATGTAAGTATGTATGTATGCATGTATATCTGTCTTCAGGATGGATTAGGATTGTTCCCATAATCTGCTAGTGAAGGATGCCACACTCACAATATATTTCCCTGACTTCATGTTGTCATTTTCTTCTCCCTCCCACCCGCCCCTTTTCTGGTTTCCCCTTTTTTCCGTTCATTTGAATCTTTGCCGGGTCATTAGAGTAATGACGGAAGAATTGTTAGCCTGCACTTGTTTTTTCCCCACTACTAAATTGTTCAGCATTATATATATATATATATATATATATATATATATATATGTGTGTGTGTGTGTTTCATTCCTATCTCAACCCTTCAGCCGGTCGCCACGAAAATAAAGAAAAATCCCACATGAACAGAATACTCATAACCCTAGCAGGTCACCACTGAAACCCTCGAAGACTCAGTTCCCGGCTATAAAGCAACCTGACAGAATGAGTGAACCCTTCCCGCGCTCCATTAAAAAAAAGAAAACAATTAAGGGGGCTATGAAAACGAACAGTTTCGGCCGATCTGTGTGTGTGTGTGTGTGTGAGAGAGAGAGAGAGAGAGAGAGAGAGAGAGAGAGAGAGAGAGAGAGAGAGAGAGAACTTTACCGCTGGCATTTTCCCAGGAAGTACAAACACTGGCGTAATCAAGCTTGGCAGAATGATGAATATCGTGTCGACTTTCTATATCCCCTACTCGTAAAGGCCGTAAATCTGCCTTTTTTGTCGCAGTTTCCTTATCATCCTTTCCCCCCTGATTTTGGTCCGTAACAATTATAGCTTCATACCAGTAGAAGACGTGTAAGGTGATGTGTTTGCAAATATTGCATGGAAAGTTAAACCGCAATCTGTTAAGACTGCGCCATGAATGCAGTTTCTATCAGGCAGAGGTGGAGTCGTAAATGAATGTATTACTGGGTATAGGAACAACATAAGTCAAATATACAATTACCTTACAAACTTTGGGAACGTTAGTGTGATGATCTATGATGAATCAGATATATGAAATAATAATGATAATGGCAATTTACAGTTTCACTCCCTGTAAGTGTCACAGATCTGTAAAAAATCCACAGAATAAAAACATTGTCAATTCTACGTGTTGTCAAATTCTGGGAAACGGTGAAAATAACGCGTCAATCAAGGTAAGACGTCGCGTCACGTATGTTACACTCTAATTAAAATAACGTGTCAATCAAGGTAAGACGTCGCGTCACGAATGTTACACTCCAATTAAAATAACGCGTCAATCAAGGTAAGACGTCGCGTCACGTATGTTACACTCTAATTAAAATAACGCGTCAATCAAGGTAAGACGTCGCGTCACGTATGTTACTCTCTAAATAAGATGGAAGCGTACTGATTCTCCTCCCCACCCCCACCCCTGCTCAATACTCCCCTTACTTGTTGCTGCTCCATACTCCTGCTCGATGCCCCCGTTGGCCAACATTTCCCCTACTCAACATATCTTCTGCCCAATATTTCCCCTGCTCCATACCTCCCCATCCATCACAGAAATACGCTCATGTTCCTGGAGAGGTGGGGGTTGGGGGTGGGGGCTACGAAAGGAAACCTTTTCCACACCAAAGCAAAAAACCAAACGCACGCGCGGACATACAAAGACACACGTGCCATAGGCAAGTAGGGGAAGTATCGAACACGTTGAGTACCGAGCAGATGGGGGGGGGGGGGGGGGGGGGGGGGAATTGAACAGGGAGAGTTTCGAGCAGGGGGGAGAATTGATCAGGGGGAGTATCTCGCAGGTGGAGAGTGTGTGTGTGGGGTGGGGGTGGGGGTGGGGACATTGAGCAAGGGAGTTTCGAGCAAGGGGGTGGTGGGTATCAAACAGGGGGAGCTTCGAGTAAGGGGGGGGGGGGGTATCGAAGAGATGGGGTATCTAGCAGTGTGAATATTAAGCGGTGGAGGGGGTGGGGGGGGGGGTGTATCGAGCGTGGGGCGTATCTAGCAGGGGAATATTGAGCAGGGGAGTATTCAGCAGGGGGAGTATTGAGCAGGTGCGTATTGAGCAGGGGAGTATTGAGCATGGGGAATATCGAGTACGGGTAGTATCATGCAGGTGAAATATTGATCAGGGAGTAATGTGCAGGGGGAGTATTGAACAATGGCAGCATCGAACACGGGGAGTTTCGACAAGGGGACGGGGGTGAGGGATGGGGTACTGAGCAAGGGAGGAATCGATTTGGGGGAGAATTCAGCAGGAGGAGTATTGAGCAGGGGGAGTATTGAGCACGGCCAGTATCAAGCAGAGGGGAGTATTGAGCAGGGGGAGTATTGAGCAGGGGGTGGGGGAGGGTGGGCAGAGAGTGGTGAGGGGTGGTGTCAACCAGGGGGAATATTGAGCAGGGAGAGTATTGAGCAGAGGGAGTATCGAGCAGGGGGAGTATTGAGCAGAGGGAGTATCGAGCAGGGGGAGTATTGAGCAGAGGGAGTATTGAGCAGGCTGAGTATCAAGCAGGGCGGGGGAAGGGGGGGGGGCATCGAGCAGAGGGGGAGTATCGAGCAGTGGGAGTATTGAGCAGGGGGAGTATTTAGCGGGGAGCGTTGCGTAGGGGAGTATTGAGCAGGACGGGGGAGTATTGAGCAGGGGGGAGGGGGAGTATTGAGGGGGGTATCGAGCAGGACGGGGGAGTATTGAGCAGAGGGGAGGGGGAGTATCGAGGGGGGTATCGAGCAGGGAAAGCACCGAGCAGGCTAAAAATCGAGCAGGGGGGTGGGAGTAGGGGGGGGGGGGGTTGTTGAGCAAGGGGAATACTGAGCAGGAGGAGTATCGAAAGGGGAGTATCGAGCAAAGGGTGTACTGAGTCGGGGGTATTGAGCAGGAGAAGTATTGAGCAAAGGAAGGGGGAATATTGAGCAAGGGGGAGGGGGGGGAGGGAGTGGTATTAAGCAGGGGGAGTTTTGAGCAAGGGGAGTATCGAGCAGGGGGAATATTGAGCAGGGGAGAATCGAACAGGGGTTGTATGGAGCAGGGGGAATATTGAGCAGTGGGAGTATGGAGCAGAGGGAGTATCGAACATGGGAAGTATGAAGCAGGGGGAGTATGGAACAGGGGGAGTATGGAACAGGGGAAGGGGGGTATGGAGCAGGAGTAGGGGGAGTATGGAGCAGGGGAAGGAGGGAGTATCGAGCAGGGGAGGTATTGAGTATGGGGAGCATTGAGGAGGGGGAGGGGGAGAGGAGGGTGGGTGGGTGTTGAGCTGGGGAAGTTTTGAGCAAAGGGGGGGGGGGGGGGGGTAGATATCGAGCAAGGGGAGTATCGAGCTAGGGGAGTACTGAACAGGGGGGGGGGGGGGGGGTAGAGAGCAGGGGAAGTATCGAGTAATGGGAGTATACAGCAGAAGGGGGGGGGGGGTATTGAGCAGGGGGAGTACTGAGCAGGGGAAATACTGAGCAGGGGTATCGATCAGGGGGAGTATCTAGGGGGGGGGGGAGGGAGTATTGAGTTGGGGGAGAGTATCGAGCAAGGGGGGATGGGTATCGAGCAAGGGGGAGAATTGAACAGGGAGTATCGAGAAGGGGTGGATATTGAGCAGGGGACTGTTCGACAGGAAGGAATATTGCCCTAACCCAGTAAACACGTAATGTGTTCAAAAACAGTTTGTCGATGATGCACACGTCGGCATCAAACACATCAGCTTTCAGTCCAGAACATAAGAGGGACGAATAGCCGGAGTTTGTGGAAGGGGAGTGGATGATAATGGAGATAATAAGAATACTGTACCAAAGAAGATGGACGCTATAATATAGGGTGAATAACGGGTTGAATTGAAAGGCAGGAAGGAAGAGACAAGCTTAATTTTGAGATCGGATGAACGGCAGAGACATGAAGGTGACGTTATGAAGGTGACCTGGGATTCTCTTTAGAGAGCACGTAAGACCTCATGGCCAAAGCTTGGCCGTGTCTGGAGTTGTACTGTCATCACCTGTCAGCGGAACAGCAACGAGTGAAGTTATGGGATGCACACGGCAGTTGCTTGACTGTGACGTTTTTTGCCGGTGGGCTCTGCAGTCATGCAATAAGGGCTGGCACGACCATGGGGACGCTCCCGTGGAGGTTCTGCCGTGTAACATCTAGTGGCCATTACACAATGGCATCTGCCAGGGAGCGATTATGTCCCTTCATGGAATGCCCTGCGCGTGTCTGTACCCTATGTGAACACAGCGCAGGCTTCCAAGGGTGGTGCAGGATTGCTCCCAGGCTGAATTGTTTGGCAGTTGAGGAGAGTACTCCTACTCGCACCTTCGGGTGTATCTTTTTCTTTCGAGGACTGAAAGCTCGGATCCTGAGCAAGATGACGCTTCACCGTTTTCCGGGGAAAAGAAAAAGCTGGACACATGGTTGCATTTCAGGAGCAGCGCACCTCCGTCTCCGAGGGGCACGTGCCTCACTACCTGCCCAAAGCTTCTGACGCTCGTCGCCAGCAAATGTCCACACAGGGGTACACGTGGACTGAGGCTGCATGCACCACAAGCAAGACCTCGGCTCACACAACTTCCGCACCAACCGACTTCTGACTGGTAAGGTTTTCCGCCTGCTTCAGTTTCAGTTTCATCAATAAGTATCACCGCATGCTAATTAGTCCATATCAGCGATGCCAAGTCTGCTAAAATACGAGACCACAGTGCGCAGGAGGTACAACTGATGGGTAAATGGATTAACGACTAGGATGAAAGGATTGAAGACGAGAGTCTCACGGCATAGCAGATCTCTGACCTGCACACTGCCCCAACGCGCTGGTCACACCTTGGGTACCTGACGCACTTTGTCTGCGCCACTATTATTGATGTATGTGTGTAGTTGCGTATGAATAGTTGCGCACGCGCGCGCGCGCGCGCGCGCGCGTGTGTGTGTGCGTGCGTGTGTGTGTGGTGTGTGTGTGTGTGTGTGTGTGTGTGTGTGTGTGTGTGTGTGCGTGTGTGGGGTGTGGGTGTGTGCGTGCGTGCCTGCGTGTGTGTGCATAAGTGGGTGGGCCCGTGCGCGTGCGCGTGCGTGCGTGTGTGTGTGTGTGTGTGTGTGTGTGTGTGTGTGTACGCGCGCGCGCGCACGCACGCGCATGTGCAGGTGTATACGCGTGTAATCAGTGGGCTTGTGTAAGCATGCTCCTGTATGTAAGTGCATGCGTGTGCGTACGTGTATGTGTGTGTTTTTATGTATGCCTGTGTAGATGGACGTGCACGCATCTGTATGTATCAAAATATAATAATAATGATGATGATGACTGTGGTGATGATGGTGTTTGATGATGATGATGATGATGATGATGATGATGACGGTGATGATGATGGTGATAGCAATGGAACAAAGGTATCTCGCACTCCCATCAAATGCTTTGCTCCCTTCCTGAACATTCTTGCTTCTAGAGAGCAGCTGCTCGGAAACCGTTTACTGAAGCGGCTTTCTGAATCTTCACGGGGCAGCGAAATGCACTGACGGAACCAAGCAGTTGAAAACAGCGTCGCTTTATTGAACGTGTTGCGCACTAAAGGAGGGGAAGAGGGTGGAGTTAGGAGCGGGTGACCTCTTTAGCGAAAATTCTACATCCCGACGACTGGTGAACTGAATTCTAAAATAGTTACACAATGACATGCTGCTAAATCCGCTCCGATCAAAATGCAGCAAGGCTAGAAATGGTCGTCATGTCGACTCACCTGCATGGTCCTCGAAGGTTACCCTGGCACACTGCTGATCAGGAAAAACCTGTACGTCAGTCACCTCTCCCCCGTCACTGCGCCGGACATTCTCAAAATGAAGACCAGTACATCCTCGTCTACCTGGAGCATGTGACGGACCAGAACAGTACTGGTGATAGGGACAGTCCCCACCTTCACTGTCTTCTGCTTGAAACGCTTCCTCGACAGACAGGCACGCACCTGCCGAACGTCTGTGACACACACACACACACACACACACATACACACACACACACACACACGTGCGCGCACCCGATAAATTCATGAAAGTACACACACACACACACACACACACACACACACACACACACACACACACGCACGCACGCACGCACACGCACATGTTCGCGCGCGCATTTTGATCGTGTCATATCAATCTCTGTAAACAGATCAGCTCCTGTTTACACTTTGCATCGTGCTGCGTGCTCATGATCTGACTGTCTGCATCACAGTATCATTTTTATAGCATTGAGGATCCATGTACTATGCTGGAATACTATCATCATCGTCATCATTACCACCACCACAACCCCACCACCGTCATACCCATCATCATGATCATTAGTATCAGAATAATCTCCATCACCAACATGAGCATCGCCACCGCCATCATAACGACCAGCACCACTACTGGCACCACCACCACCACCACCACCACCATCCTCCTCATCGTCATCGTCATCATTCTCGTCATCGTTGTGTTATCATCATAATTCTTATCATTTCTATACAAGGAAAAAAAGCCCACCAATCTCAGACTCGAATATCACGACAGCTGTGCCTTTCTCCTCAGCGAACAGGACTCTGTCCACGACCTGATCTGTTCTGAGCTCCACAAAGGCGTCCAGTTCATCGGCATTTCTGACCGGTGGCAGGTTCCTGAGAACGACGCGGTCTGGGAAACTGTGGCGCAGCTGAACGTCTAACCAATTACCCTCAAGCCTGTGTGCACGGGTTACCACCCGGGCTGCATCTGCACAGACGATGTGATGTTGATAATGATGATGGTGATGATGATGATGATGATAATGTGGTGATGATGTGATGAGGATGATGTGGTGATAATGATGTGGTGATGATGATGTGATGGTGATGATGAAGAAGATGATGATGATGAGGAGGACGGTGACGATGGTAACGGCATTGATGATGATGGTGATGATGATGATGATGATGATGATAATGTGATGATGATAATGATGATATGATGACGATGATGATGATATGATGATGATGATGATGATGATGATGATGATGATGGTAACAATTTGAAAATACATACGTCGTCACATGGTTTTAATATTAAACACACACACACACACACAACAACACACACACACACACACACACACACACACACACACACACACACATACACACACACAAATGAAAGAAAAGAACGAGAACAAACGTCCAGACGCCGGTTTCATTTGCAAACGACCACGGCCGATGGGCCAGCCCTGTTGAGAAACGCACGCTCCTCCGACAACATCGTGAGTAATAAACTACAATTGTGGTCACTCGACCGCGGTTCATTGACCAACGGTCGGTGGACAAATGGCTCTAAGCTTTATCCAAGCCGTCGGTCAGAGAATCGCTATACGTCGGCCCAAGTCATGAGAAAGTGCGTCCTCTGTGAAGGTCAGAAACAGTTAGCTCAGTCCACACGCTCCACACAGCTGTCTACTCGTAAAAAAAAAAAACGATCATGAAAACACCACCAACGAACACAGCAACGTATAAACACAATTATTTACAAAGGTCACAGTCAACCTGCAAGACCCACAGACATTGTCCAAGCAGATGAACTTAGGCCGAGCTCAGCCTATGCGCGCCAGCAACTCCCAAGACATACGCCTTGTGCGTCGTCTGTAGGCTGTGTTGTCTGCTAACAGTGCTGGAAGAGAACGAACTTTCTGTAACCGGGCCAAGACACGGGACATACACAAACGACAATGAACTTTCTTTGTTGTATCAACAAAAAAGAGATAAAACCAGAGTTGATGTGTATTATCAAAAAATGTCGAACTCTCTGGGTGCATAACTTCAAAACACACGCGGGATAGGAGCATTTTATGTCCCTCGCAGGGAAGAGCAATGGCCGTTGCGTCCCCCCATTGTCTGATTGAGGGGCTGTGCGGTCACTTGCTTCCGAAAATAGTATATACATGGACAGTGAAGTCCACTGACTGCAATGTCCGATGTCTTGTGGTTATTCGATAATTCAAGTGATCGCACAGTCGCACGACGGACACCACGGTAGGTGCACGTGGTGGTCATCAGTCAAACCGTTGTTGAACCGTCTGTTCATTAAGGGTGGCAGAAGAGATGGGGATAGAAAAAGATTTTATCATGGATCCAGAAGAAGTGATATACATCATGGCTCTACGACCAACTCCATCAGCACATAATATTATGTTTTTGCCATCAACTTCTGTTTGCTCTTCGTGATCATGAAAGTCACAATTTCCACATTAGGAACCACCATAATCTGACATATTCCACAACATGCACCATCATAGCCTGACATATTCCACAATAACTAGGCTACATCATAACTTGACAAATTCCTCAATAAGTACACCATAACCTGACTTATTCCACAAGTCATAACCAGACACATTTCACAAGAGCCATTATAACATGTTATATTCCACAATAAGTACAGTCATAACCTGAAATATTCCACATTAAGAACCATTATAATCTGACATATTCCACAATAAGTGCCATCATATGCTAATATATTCCACAATACGTACATCATAACTTAACATATTCCACAAGAAGTACATCATAACCTGACACATTCCACAATAAGTACATAAGTACCTGACATATTCCTCAATAAGTACATAATAACCTGACATATTCCTCAATAAGTACACCATAACCTGACACAATCCACACGTGCACAACAACCTGGCATGTTCCAGTATCAGAACCATAATAATTGGATATATTCCAAATTATATTTGATCTTCAAAATGTACATTGAATTATTCTTTTCACCTTTAAAGTTGGCCAAAATGCGTTAAATTTAATTGTTTCATTTCCTTTGCCTGTGCCAACCCCCACCCATCTTTTGTTCTTCCGAATCACTCCGCCTTCTCCCAGTTCTCCCCTGTTCCCTTTCTACTTTCTTAATTTCCCAAAGTTAACCTCTTTGCTGTTGGGTTAATGATGGATGGATGGATGGATGGATGGATGGATGGATGGATGGAGAGAGCAAGCGAGAGAGAGAGAGAGAGAGAGAGAGAGAGAGAGGGGGGGAGGGAGAGGTGAATACTGATGACACACAAGGAAACAGATCAGCAGAGAAACAAGAGAGAGAGAGAGAATTTCAAGGATGGTTAAAGAAGCAACGAAATGCGCGTGCTACCATGCAAACCATCCATATAAGATTTCCATGGAATTGGTGTTGGTAGGGTGATTCAGTTGCGCGGTTCTGCCCTTGAAAAACGAACATACATTAAAGATGTGTGCCAAGTGTGTTGGCTCTACCACCAAAAGAGGAGAACGGTGAACATTGTATGTGGTGTCTTCAGTCTATCGGCGAATAAGATTGTTTTCATCACGGATTTTAGCAGTAGGACTTCGAAACCCTGTGAGGAAGGTACGTGTTAAGAATCAGGATAAAGAATGAAGCATTTTATTGAGGGTCCTTTTTAGCATTTATATTCGGTCTTCAAAAGAGAAAGCTTGAGCAAGCAGAAATGAAGTTCGAACATCTGTGGTTTAACGCTTAGCAGAGGTTAATAACTGACGTTTTGTTGGGATGCAAACTCTCTTTGGCCGTTTGCCTGGAAAAGGGGACAGTTTTGTTTTACCTTCTTTCGAACCTGCCCTTCCACAATGCATGCCTTCCGCAAGCACACAATCAAGGCAAACTAGTTTTTCATGCGGCACACCGTAATCAGTTAATAGTAGTTGCCGTACGTCTCGGCCCTTTATTTGCTCTTAAATGAGCCCAACTACTGTTAATTTCATTGTTTTTTTGTATGAACATCAAATTACCAGCGTTAAAGAACAATTTATATTTTCATATAATAATTGTGTATCTGTCAATGGGTTTATTCACTGACAACCCGAAACGAGAAAAAAACATCAATAAAATGCAGTTCATCCCTTCATAGTAAGGTAAGCCCAAGACATCTGATTTCAGAATGTTACTTCGGTTTTGCTCCATATGCGTCCTATGGTGTATAACACCGTCTTTGAGTCTACACTAAGCGAGATACGACATTTGGTAGTAGTGGCAGATTCGAAATATGCTGAATGGTCAAAAGTCCATGATATCATTTGTAATGTCATAGTGAACATTAAGTTCAAAACGAACGTTTTAAAGTCTAGTGGACTGTTGCAGAAAAATTAGAAGAACTTGGAAATAACAATACAAATCAAACAAACAGATTGAATCATCGGAGTATGATACGAACAAATAATCAAATATTACACATATACATAACATATTTACGATATAAATGCGTAATGAAATACTGATATGTAAAATCGTACAGAATAAAAGTCACTACGGTCAGACAACAATTCGCACTGATCATTGGAGATATGACTATTGTTTTCTACTCTTAATACTCCACCACGTGGCCTTTTATCCCCTCCATCCCCCGCCTAACTTCCCATAAAGGTCTTTTCACTTTCCCACACTGCGCAAGGACACATATCAGTTTAGATACTTTATTGTTATTATTATTCTTATTATTATTCTATCCTTTTACCTTCTTTTTGAATTTCATCTAAGGTTTTCCACAGATTTTTTTTATCATATCTAACATTTTTCCCTTTTCGTATCAGTGGTGACAACTGCAATTCCGCCGACCTGTTTATTGCAGTACATTGCAGTACATTTCTTCTTTACCGAGCACACTGTAAGCAATTGGCCGGGGCTGCTTCAGTAAACTGATATGTTTATGTACACATCAATGATGAATAAAAAATGTTTAAACCAAACAGCACGAGAATTTAATGTCGACTTGAGCAAATTCAATTCAAACGCACATGGATTTCTGTGACGGTTTTGCTGGGCTTGAGTTGTAAAGCTCGTCAACCCGGCTCGGCGAGAAAGGCACACACACATACACACACACACACACACACACACACACACACACACACACACACAGAGATATCTGAGAGAGACAGAACACCAATGGGCAAATCGGGCATATTTACTTTACTGGCATTTCATTATTTTACTAGTCAGACGAAATAACGTAATCACTTTTTTTTTAACATTACATTGTGCTTTTTTCAATACACCCTTAAAGCCATACTCACTCTCATCATAATGTCGATATGCTACAGCAAACCTGTGTCTCCCTCTGTTTCTCGCGCGTACACACACACACACACACACACACACATGCAAAAAAGCATTAAAAACGCTATGTGAGTTGCTTCTGGCTGGCCTAATACTATATGAAAAAATTAAGATGTGTCGAAAAAGCCCACTTCACAGCCGCATCAGTTTAAACTCTCTCTCTGAAAGCAGGCAACAAAAACTAGAAAATGTTGATGATATCTTTGATGTCTGGCTCACAACATTTGGACATGTAACGTATGTGTATCTCGCAGAACAGCGCTACCGCCCACTGTTTGTTATGAGGATTTTGTCGCAGACAACAAGAAACAACAGCATCATG
>CM065729.1:1208504-1228504 GCA_033310375.1 Conus canariensis | reverse complement strand
GGTCTAATTTGTGGCGAATTCCTCGAAAGCTCCATACTTTACACTGGCTTCCTGATGCAGCAAGAACTGAATATTAGATAACGTGTCTCAGCTCTGGTTCGTCAGTTTTGCTGGATGGCTTACCTGTTTAGTTTCATTCATTTGCATTCTCTTCCAAGAACTCTGCACTCTTTTGACAGCCTTTATCTCTTTCTGTGTACGTACTTGCACTGAAGCATTCGACGAACACTCTTTTTCTTTCTGAAATTCTCTTCCATGCACACGTCAGCTTAGTCTCACCCTTGAGTTTGGTGCTGCGGCTGCAAGATCAGTTTTGGATGCTGCCTTCTGTGCGCAATTTAGTTTTGGAAGTTGATTCTATGCACATCGTGCATTAGAACTGATACCACTAGAACACGATCGCAGCAGTCTCCTCCCGCAGGTATATACTGTATAAAACAACCCAACATCGATTGTCGGTGTCTGGGCGGCAAATGGGCCAAACCGTGTGTGACCGTGTGTGTGGACGTCTAAAGATTCAGCGAGGGACTGACGCCATTCAGAGGACCTAGAAGATGAAAAGCAACAACAAACAAAAAAATCAAACAAATAAATGAACAAAATGTGCCTACCCTCTGGAGTCCTAAAAGTAACCACCGCTTTGCCATTCGCGCTGTCCAGCTTCACGTCTTCCACCTCTCCATCTGACTTCTTTTCAAAATACAATTCCAACAGCTCCTCCGACACTTGACGGGGCAGGTTCGTGATCCTCACCTCGGTTCCTTCTTCCGTGGACGTACGTGCATGTCCATCAACACCTAAACACACACACACACACACACACACACACACACACACACACACATACACACATAGATGCGCGAGCACGTAAGGATACCCACGCACAGAACACACACACACACACACACACACACACACACACACACACACACACACACACACACGCACGCACGCACACACCCACACAGACACAAACACGCGCACGCGCGCGCGTGCTCTTACTAGCAATGTGAAGCGAGGGGACACTGTTACAGTGCAGGACCTGTCAACGAGCAGAAGGGAACAGCCTCTATACATAATACACATATGTGTATTCATTAGCAGAAGGAAAGGAACAGAGCACTATAACACTTCAGTGATTAGACGGAGACTGCACAAGAAATCAGACACATGGGATCTCAACAACTGTATACAATATGAAAAGGACAGGCCATTATAACTATCGACCAGCAAGAGGAAGGGACGGGTCATCGTAACTGTCCACCAGAAAGAGGGAGGGATGGCTCACTATAACTGTCCACCAGAAAGAGGGAGGGATGGCTCACTATAACTGTCCACCAGAAATAGGGAGGGATGGCTCACTATAACTGTCCACCAGAAAGAGGGAGGGATGGCTCACTATAACTGTCCACCAGAAAGAGGGGGAAGGGGGCACTATAACTGTCCATCACTAAGAGGGGGCGCACTATAACTGTCCATCAGTAAGAGGGGGGCACTATATCTGTCCATCAGTAAGAGGGGGGCACTATAACTGTCCATCAGTAAGAGGGAGGGCACTATATCTGTCCATCAGTAAGAGGGGGGCACTATAACTGTCCATCAGTAAGAGGGGAGCACTATAACTGTCCATCAGTAAAAGAGTGAGGGGGGGGGGCACTATAACTAACCGTCCATCAGTAAGAAACGGGCACTATAACTGTCCATCAGTAAGAGGGGGCACTATAACTGTCCATCAGTAAGAGGGGCACTATAACTGTCCATCAGTAAGAGGGAGCACAAATAACTGTCCATCAGTAAGAGGGGAGCACTATAACTGTCCATCAGTAAGAGGGGGGCACTATAACTGTCCATCAGTAAGAGGGGGCACTATAACTGTCCATCAGTAAGAGGGGAGCACTATAACTGTCCATCAGTAAGGGGGGCACTATAACTGTCCATCAGTAAGGGGGAGCACTATAACTGTCCATCAGTTAAGAGGGGGGCACTATAACTGCCATCAGTAAGAGGGGGCACTATAACTGTCCATCAGTAAGAGGAGGGCACTATAACTGTCCACGTAAGAGGGGGCACTATAACTGTCCATCAGTAAGAGGGGGCACTAAAACTGTCCACAGTAAGAGGGAGCACTATAACTGTCACCAGTAAGAGGGGGGCACTATATGTCCATCGTAAGGGGGACCTATAATGTCCACAGTAAAGAGGGGGCACCATAACTGTCCATCAGTAAGAGGGGGCACTATAACTGTCCATCAGTAAGAGGGGAGGCACTATAACTGTCCATCAGTAAGAGAGGGGGCACTATAACTGTCCATCAGTAAGAGGGGGCACTACAACTGTCCATCAGTAAGAGGGGGAGCATATAACTGTCCACCAGTAAGAGGGGGCACTATAACTGTCCATCAGTAAGAGGGGGAGTCACTATAACTGTCCATCAGTAAGAGGGGGCACTATAACTGTCCATCAGTAAGAGGGGGGCACTATAACTGTCACCAGTAAGAGGGGGGGGCACTATAACTGTCCATCAGTAAGAGGGGGGCACTATAACTGTCCATCAGTAAGAGGGGGGCACTATAACTGTCCATCAGTAAGAGGGGGCACTATAACTGTCCATCAGTAAGAGGGAGCACTATAACTGTCCATCAGTAAGAGGGGGCACTATAACTGTCCATCAGTAAGAGGGGGCACTATAACTGTCCATCAGTAAGAGGGGGACACTATAACTGTACCATCAGTAGAGAGGGGCACTATAACTGTCCACCAGTAAGAGGGGGGAGCACTATAACTGTCCATCAGTAAGAGGGGGCACATAACTGTCCATCAGTAAGAGAGGGGCACTATAACTGTCCATCAGTAAGAGGGGGGCACTACAACTGTCCACAGTAAGAGGGGGACACTATAACTGTCCACCAGTAAGAGGGGGCACTATAACTGTCCATCAGTAAGAGGGGGCACTATAACTGTCCATCAGTAAGAGGGGGGCACTATAACTGTCCATCAGTAAGAGGGGGCACTATAACTGTCCATCAGTAAGAGGGGGGCACTATAACTGTCCATCCAGTAAGAGGGGGGCACTATAACTGTCCACCAGTAAGAGGGGAGCACTATAACTGTCCATCAGTAAGAGGGGCACTATTAACTGTCCACCAGTAAGAGGGGGCACTATAACTGTCCATCAGTAAGAGGGGGCACTATAACTGTCCATCAGTAAGAAGGGGGGCACTATAACTGTCCATCAGTAAGAGAGGGGCACTATAACTGTCCATCAGTAAGAGGGGGGCACTATAACTGTCCATCAGTAAGAGGGGCACTATAACTGTCCATCAGTAAGAGGGGGGGCACTATAATGTCATCAGTAAGAGGGGGGCACTATAACTGTCCATCAGTAAGAGGGGACACTATAACTGTCCATCAGTAAGAGGGAGCACTATAACTGTCCATCAGTAAGAGGGGAGCACTATAACTGTCCATCAGTAAGAGGGAGCACTATAACTGTCCATCAGTAAGAGGGGAGCACTATAACTGTCCATCAGTAAGAGGGGGCACATATAACTGTCCATCAGTAAGAGGGGAGCACTATAACTGTCCATCAGTAAGAGGGGGCACTATAACTGTCCATCAGTAAGAGGGGCACTATAACTGTCCATCAGTAAGAGGGGGCACTACAACTGTCCATCAGTAAGAGGGGGCACTACAACTGTCCATCAGTAAGAGGGGGCACTACAAACTGTCCATCAGTAAGAGGGGGCACTACAACTGTCCATCAGTAAGAGGGGGCACACAACTGTCCATCAGTAAGAGGGGGCACTACAACTGTCCATCAGTAAGAGGGGGCACTACAACTGTCCATCAGTAAGAGGGGGCACTACAACTGTCCATCAGTAAGAGGGGGGGCACTACAAACTGTCCATCAGTAAGAGGGGGCACTATAACTGTCCATCAGTAAGGGGGGCACTATAACTGTCCATCAGTAAGAGGGGGCACTATAACTGTCCATCAGTAAGAGGGGGCACTAAACTGTCCATCAGTAAGAGGGGGGCACAAAACTGTACCAGTAGAAGGGGGCACTATATAACAGTAGGGGCCTATCGTTCAGTAAGAGGGGGCACTAATGTCACAGTAGGGGGGGCACTATAATGTACCATCAGTAAGAGGGGGCACTAATAACTGTCAATCAGTAAGAGGGGGGGGCGCACTATAACTGTCCATCAGTAAGAGGGGGGCACTATAACTGTCCATCAGTAAGAGGGGGGGCACTATAACTGTCCATCAGTAAGAGGGGGGGCACTATAAACTGTCCATCAGTAAGAGGGGCACTATAACTGTCCATCAGTAAGAGGGGGGCACTATAACTGTCCATCAGTAAGAGGGGGGCACTTCAACTGTCCATCAGTAAGAGGGGGGGCCACTATAACTGTCCATCAGTAAGAGGGCGCACTAAACTGTCCATCAGTAAGAGGGGGGCACTATAACTGTCACATCAGTAAGAGGGGGGCACTATAACTGTCATCAGTAAGAGGGGGGCACTAAACTGTCCATCAGTAAGAGGGGGACTATAAACTGTCCATCAGTAAGAGGGGGGGCACTATAACTGTCCATCAGTAAGAGGGGGGCACTATAACTGTCCATCAGTAAGAGGGGGGCACTATAACTGTCCATCAGTAAGAGGGGGGCACTATAACTGTCCATCAGTAAGAGGGGGGCACTATAACTGTCCATCAGTAAGAGGGGGCACTATAACTGTCCATCAGTAAGAGGGGGGCACTAAACTGTCCATCAGTAAGAGGGGGCACTATCCATAGTAAGAGGGGACTAATGTCCTCAGTAGAGGGGCACTAAACTGTCTCAGTAAGAGGGGCATATAATTCCATCGTAAGAGGGGGGCATATAACTGTCCTCAGTAAGAGGGGCACTAAATGTCCTCATAAAGGGGCACTATAACGTCCATCATAAGGGGGCACTTAACTGTCCATCAGTAAGAGGGCACTATAACTGTCCATCAGTAAGAGGGGCACTATACTGTCCATCGTAAGGGGGCACTAAACGTCATCAGTAAGAGGGGGGCATATAACTGTCCATCAGTAAGAGGGGGCATATAACTGTCACAGTAAGAGGGGCACTAACTTCCATCAGTAAGAGGGCACTATAACTGTCCTCAGTAAGGGGGGCACTATAACTGTCATCAGTAAGAGGGGCACTATAACTGTCCATCAGTAAAGGGGGCACTATAAGTCCATCATAAGAGGGGGGCATAAACTGTCCATCAGTAAGAGGGGGGACTAAACTGTCCATCAGTAAGAGGGGGGCACTAAATGTCCATCAGTAAGAGGGGCACTAAATGTCCATCAGTAAGAGGGGGCACTATAATGTCCATCAGTAAGAGGGGGCCTATAAGGTCTCATAGAGGGGCACTAAACTGTCCTCAGTAAGAGGGGGCACTTAACTGTCCATCAGTAAGAGGGGCACTTAACTGTCCATCAGTAAGAGGGGGCATTAACTGTCCATCAGTAAGAGGGGGCATAAATGTCCATCAGTAAGAGGGGGCACTTAATGTCATCAGTAAGAGGGGGGCACTATAACTGTCATCAGTAAGAGGGGGCACTATAACTGTCCATCAGTAAGAGGGGCACTAAACTGTCCATCAGTAAGAGGGGGCACTAAACTGTCATCAGTAAGAGGGGGCATAACTGTCCCAGTAAGAGGGGCACTATAAGAGTAATCGCTAAAACTGCCCATCAAAAGGAGGGTGGGACGGGCCACCAAACTGCCTATAAGTTAGTGGAAGGGAGAAGCCACTATAACCGCCAATCAGTGAAAGGGAGGGAGAGGCCTACATAACTGTCCACCAGCAAAGATTAGGAGACAGGTCACTATAACTGTCCACCTGCAAAGAGGGGGAGATAGGTCACTATGACTGTCCACCACCAAAGACGGGGGATAGACCACTATAACTGTCCACCTGCAAAGAGGGGGAGATAGATCACTACAACTGTCCACCTACAAGGAGGGGGAGATAGATCACTATAACTGTCCACCTGCAAACAGGGGGAGATGGATCACTATAACTGTCCACCTGCAAAGAGGGGGAGATAGATCACTATAACTGTCCACCTGCAAACAGAGGGAGATAGATCACTATAACTGTCCACCTGCAAACAGAGGGAGATAGTTCACTATAACTTTCCACCTGCAAACAGGGGGAGATAGATCACTGTAACTGTCCACCTGCAAAGAGGAGGACATAGGTCACTGTAACTGTCCATCTGCAAACAGGGAGAGAGAGATCACGATAACTGTCCACCTGCAAACAGGAGATAGATCACTATAACTGTCCACCTGCAAACAGGGGGAAATAGTTCACTATAACTGTCCATCCGCAAACAGGGGGAAATAGTTCACTATAACTGTCCACCTGCAAACAGGGGGAAATAGTTCACTATAACTGTCCACCCGCAAACAGGGGGAAATAGTTCACTATAACTGTCCACCCGCAAACAGGGGGAAATAGTTCACTATAACTGTCCACCTGCAAACAGGGGGAAATAGTTCACTATAACTGTCCAGCTGCAAACAGGGGGAAATAGTTCACTATAACTGTCCACCCGCAAACGGGGGAAATAGTTCACTATAACTGTCCACCTGCAAACAGGGGGAAATAGTTCACTATAACTGTCCACCTGCAAACAGGGGGAAATAGTTCACTATAACTGTCCAGCTGCCAAGAGGGGGAGATAGATCACTGAAACTGTCCACCTGCAAAGGGAGGGGGGGGGGGGGGGGCAGATTACTATAACTGTCCACCTGCAAAGAGGACATGCATCACAATAACTGTTCACCTGCAAGGAGGGGGAGATAGGTCACTGTAACTGTCCACCTGAAAGAGGGGGGGGGGGGATAGATTACAATAACTGTCCACCTGCAAAGAGGGTGAGATAGATCACTAAAACTGTCCACCATCAACGAGGGGGCGATAGATCAGTATAACTGTCCACCTGCAAAGAGGGGGAGCTTGATCACTGTAACTGTCCACCTGCAAAAAGGGGGAGATAGATCACTATAACTGTCCATCTGCAAAGAGGGGGAGATAGATCAGTATAACTGTCCACCTGCAAACAGGGAGAGATAGATCACTATAACTATCCACCTGCAAAGAGAGGGAGATAGATCACTATAACTGTCCATATGGAAAGAGGAGGTGACAGATCACTATAACTGTCCACCTGCAAACAGGGGGAGATAGATCACTATATCTGTCCACCTGCAAAGAGAGGGAGATAGATCAATATGACTGTCCACCTGGAAAGAGGGGGACATAGATCACTATGACTGTCCACCTGGAAAGAGGGGGGCATAGATCACTATGACTGTCCACCTGCAAAGAGGGGGAGATAGATCACTATGACTGTCCACCTGGAAAGAGGGGGACATAGATCACTATGTCTGTCCACCTGCAAAGAGAGGGAGATAGATCACTATGACTGTCCACCTGCAAAGATAGGGACATAGATCACTATAACTGTCAACCCGCAAAGAGAGGGAGATAGATCACTATAACTGTCCACCCGCAAAGAGGGGAGATAGATCACTATGACTGTCCACCTGCAAAGAGAGGGAGATAGATCACTATAACTGTCCACCTACAAAGAGGAGGAGATAGATCACTATGACTGTCCACCTGCAAAGAGAGGGAGATAGATAACTGTCCACCTGCAAAGAGGGGGAGATAGATCACTATAACTGTCCACCTGCAAAGTGGGGGAGACAGAGCACTATGACTGTCCACCTGCAAAGAGGGGGAGATAGATCACTATGACTGTCCACCTGCAAAGAGGGGGAGATAGATCACTATAACTGTCTACCTGCAAAGAGGGGGAGATAGATCACTATGTCTGTCTACCTGCAAAGAGGGGGAGATAGAGCACTATGACTGTCCACCTGCAAAGAGGGGGAGATAGATCACTATGTCTGTCCACCTGCAAAGAGGGGGAGATAGATCACTATAACTGTCCATCCGCAAACAGGGAGAGATAGATCACTATAACTGTCCACCTGCAAAGAGAGGGAGATAGATCACTGTAACTGTCCATATGGAAAGAGGAGGAGATAGATCACTATGACTGTCCACCTGCAAAGAGGGGGAGATAGATCACTATGACTGTCCACCTGCAAAGAGGGGGAGATAGATCACTATGACTGTCCACCTGCAAAGAGAGGGAGATAGATCACTATAACTGTCCACCCGCAAAGAGAGTGAGATAGATCACTATAACTGTCCACCTGCAAAGATGGGGAGATAGATCACTATGTCCACTGCAAAGAGAGGGAGATAGATCACTATAACTGTTCATCTGCAAAGAGGGAGAGACAGATCACTATGTCTGTCCACCTGCAAAGAGGGGGAGATAGATCGCTATGTCTGTCCATCTGCAAAGAGGGGGAGACAGATCACTATGTCTGTCGACCTGCAAACAGGGGGAGATAGATCACTATGTCCACCTGCAAAGAGAGGGAGATAGATCACTATAACTGTCCACCTGCCAAGATAGGGAGATAGATCACTATAACTGTCCATCCGCAAAGAGAGGGAGATAGATCACTATAACTGTCCACCTGCAAAGAGAGGGAGATAGATCACTATAACTGTCCACCCGCAAAGAGGGGGAGATAGATCACTATAACTGTCCACCCGCAAAGAGAGGGAGATAGATCACTATAACTGTCCACCCGCAAAGAGAGGGAGATATATCACTATAACCGTCCACCCGCAAAGAGGGGGAGATAGAGCACTATGACTGTCCACCTGCAAACAGGGGGAGATAGAGCACTATGACTGTCTACCTGCAAAAAGGGGGAGGTAGAGCACTATGACTGTCCTCCCGCAAAGAGGGGGAGGTAGATCACTGACTGTCCACCCGCAAAGAGAGGGACATAGATCGCTATGTCTGTCCACCTGCAAAGATGGAAGGAGAGGCCACCATAAATTCACACGAGTAAGAGAGAACGAGGGATCACTTTAAGTGTCTCTCAGTAAGAGGCAGGGAGTGGTCGCTGTATGTGTTTTACATGAGGCAACAGCACGATGGAGGGAGGGAGGGAGGGGCCACTAACTGCCAACAAGCAAGAGGGAAGGGGGCCACCATAACCCTTTACCAACAAGAGGGAGGGAGGGGCGAGTATAACTGTCCACGAACAAAAGAGAGTACCTGTTTTTTCTTAGTTGTTCCGTTTTTGTCTAATACCATATGATATGAATAATTAAATTTAAGACAACTCAAAAGGGAGTGAGGGGCAACTAAACTGCCCATCATCAAGAGGGACTGGATCACTAGGGCTGTCCACTCGCAAGTGGGAACGACGGGTCACTTTCACTGTCAGCAAGAACGAGGGAGGGGTCACTATAACTATGCACGAGCATGGGGGTGGGGCTACTATTTCTCTGACCACTAACACGAGGGGCTTCTATTTCTGACCACTAGCACGAGGGGCTACTATTTCTGACCACTAGCACGAGGTGAGGGGCTACTATTTCTGAACCACTATATGCATAGAGGGTAGGGGCTACTATTTCTGACCACTAGCACGAGGGTAGGGGCTACTATTTCTGACCACTAGACGGGGAGGGGCTACTATTTCTGACCATTAACACGAGGGTAGGGGCTACTATTTCTGACCACTAGCATGAGGGAGGGGCTACTATTTCTGACCACTTAGCACGAGAGAGGGGCTACTATTTCTGACCACTAGCAACGAGGGGCTACTATTTCTGACCATTAACACGAGGGGGGCTACTATTTCTGACACTAGCATGGGGTAGGCTACTATTTCTGACCACTAGCACGAGAGAGGGGCTACTATTTCTGACCACTAGCACGAGGGTACTATTTCTGCTAACGAGGAGGGGCTACTATTTCTGACCACTAGCATGAGGGTAGGGGCTACTATTTTCTGGACCTTTTAAACACGAGGGAGAGGGGGCTACTATTTCTGACCATTTAGCACGAGGGGAGGGGCTACTATTTCTGACCATTACACGAGGGTAGGGCTACTATTTCGCATGACGAGGCTATTTGACCACCGAGGGGAGACAGAGAGGGCTACTATTTCTGACCATTAACACGAGGGGAGGGGCTACTATTTCTGACCACTTAACACGAGGGGAGGGGATTGACACTCAGGGGGTACTATTTCTGACCACTAGCACGACGGGAGGAGCAACTATTTCTGACCACTAGCACGAGGGGAGGGCGACTGTTTGTGACCACTAGCACGAGGGAAAGGCCACTCTTATCTATCCACAAGGGGTGAGAGAAGTCGCTATAACTGTGCGCAAGCATAGGGGAGGGGTGGGGTTCGCTGCGAGAGTGGCATAGTAGCGGACGCCAGGGAAAGGTGGCAGCTCTCCATTGAAGGATACTAATGTGAGAGGTCAGCGATCCTTCCAGCCACATGGGTGACGGCGGGTCTAGCCTGTGTTACCGGGTGTCAAGCTCCTGGAGATGTGGGGCGATCGGCGATGGAGCGCTGCCTGACTGCGATTACCGTGACCCTGGGTACTGTGTATGGGGTTTGGGCTGAAAAATTGTCCCCCGGTCATAGTCTGCGTGGCCCGCCGAATTATACAGACTCGTGCAGCTCTCATGCGACTTTCGTCCTACTCTCTCTTTACGGCGGCCTCACGCGGCACAGGACCATCGCCACCCGATGCACGAAGAAGGCCGCCTGGTGACCCTGAAGACAGTCATTTGGTTAGGGAAAAGAAGCGAAATACACAAACGCCCATCATCTGCCGACCAACAGCCGAATTTGAACTTAAGTTCAAAAGGAACCAGAGCTCGGAGAAAGACATACAACGAATTCGCCCACTACTGCCAGCGACAACAGTTAAATCAGGATATGCAGACCTGTGTCTGCGAGTGTACCTTATCCTTAAGGGCCTCAGGCCAATAGGACGTTAACCTCACCCATCAAGTCAAGGGGAGGGGCTACTATCACTGGCCACCAGCAGAAGCGATCGACCACTATACCTGTCCTCTAGCACGACAGCAGTGTCACCAAACAGGCGGAATGGGCGGGCTACTCTAAATGTCCACACACAGAAGGGTAAGGCTACTTTAATTGTCCACATTCACAACAGAAATGGGACACTGTGATTCTACTAAAGCTGTCTGCAAGAAAGGGGAAGGAATCGCTATAATCGGGCAAGGGCAGGAGGGAAGTACCACTGAAACCGCCCAAAATGTCCTCATGCAGGACAGATCAGGAAGGTGGAATTGTCACTTGACCTTTCCTGACACACCCACACTGCGTCTGTTTGTGCTCTCTCTCTCTCTCTCTCTCTGTTCACATACACAGCACGCGCTCGCGCGCGCGCGAACACATTATGAAGACAACCTGAGATACAGTTTCGTAAGGTCATTTCTTACCAATTAGAAAATGAATACTACATCCATATATATATATATAGCTGCCTGAGGGAACCATCGTACTCCCCTCCGAGTATACACATGTGTATTTTGTACTACACACACACACACACACACACACCACACACACATATATATATATATATATGAGAGAGAGAGAGAGAGAGAGAGAGAGAGAGAGAGAGAGAGAGAGAGAACGAGGCGGTTGTTACAACATAGCTTAAGCATCCAAGAACCACCTACCTCCTTCCCCTCCTTCACAGTGGGATTGTAGCAGCTCACCAAGTTGCAGCATAATCGCATTCATAGCGCTGAGATCTGGGCACTGACATTTCCTGACATTTCGTAGACGTCTCCCCAGAGTTTCCATCTTCACGTCTATGCTGGCATCGGAACTCCTGACTTGGATGACACAGGAGCCAGACTGTTTGCCCTGTGTGGCACTGAGACGCGGCAGGTGACTCAAATAAGCGTCAAGGACCTGTTGGTGCCCGTCGATCCGGTTCAGCAGCTGTTGCACCACCGACAGGATGTCGTTCAGGACGGTCTTTCTCTCCGACTCTTCTCTGGACGCCTGCTCTAACAGATCCACCTCCTCTTTCACCCACTGTTCCACTCCTCCGAGCCTCTGCCTCCCCGCGTGACTGGTCCTGTGACTGCAGGTCGTCCACATTATGGATGCTGTCCAAGGACGTAACAGACAAGGATGTCATGGATCTCTGCGTGAACTGGGCCCCTGAGGGAGCGTTCTGCAACGCCTGGGGAAGCGGGTAGAGAACATGGCCCTGTCCGGACCGACTCCTGCCATGATTGATCGAACAGACATCACAGTAATACTCCTGGCAGTCCAGGCAGACGCTGTCAGCTATTTTGTTGGGGCAGTGCAGACAACGATGTCTATCTTTCTCTCCAGCTCTTGCAAAACCAGCTGTTCTATAACAGGGTCTCTCCCCATCCGCTGGACAAGCTGGTTGACGGTCAACCCATGCTCCTCGGGCAGGTCCAGGGGCTGGCCGCACTGGCAGCAGGCAGGTTGCTGACCCAGCTGTTGGAACACTTCGTGGAAACATCTTCTGCAGATGAAATGTCCACAGGGCAGCACGACAGGACCGAGACATAGTGACCCACAGCTGGGGCAATCTGTGAATGTCTTCACCGAGTCTCTGAGACAGAGGAAAAGATCGCTCTCCAGTTGCCATGGTATGTATAGGAGACCTACGTGGAAAAGAAAAGGGAATAACCGGAATTAAAACAAAATCGTTTGGATGAGATGACTCGTACAAAGCCAGTGCATCTTCATAACAGTGTCACTGATTAAAAAAAAGAAACTGGCCTAGTACCGCGTGTTTTCCTGGTCAAAATATGACCTGAAGCCTCTGGCCACTACAGTGATGAATATCTTCTTCTTTTACCACACAGGTTCTCTCCTAAAATACAAGTTCTGTTCTTTAACACTACATGCCTTTTGCATCCGCAATTTACTCTGTTTGCAATTGTTCTCTACTTTTATTTTATATTTCTTCCCTGTCACACAAAACATTCTCTCTTGTTGCATTAAAATAACATGTTTTCTTCTCTCTCTCTCTTCCTCCCTCCCTCCCCCACATTCTCTCTCTCTCTCTCTCTCTCTCTCTCTCTCTCCTTACCGAGAGAAAAATAGCTATTCTTTGAAATGCAATGCTTTTCAGGTGGTCTACTGATCACATTTAGGGTTCTCAAGTCTTATACTACATGTCTTTTATTTCAGAATAAGATTTCCTCATCTTGCGTTACAGGTTAAGAATTACATCCCAATGCATATGACATGTTCCTTCTGTCTTATATTGACGGCTTTCTTCTTGGGTGTTAATAACAAATTCTGAGTGTGCTTGACTAGCTTATTTCTTTCATTTTAAACGTTCCTTCATTTCAGATGTCACGGTGGGCTATTTCCGATAGGTTGTGTGTGGTGTGTGTGTGTGTGTGTGTGTGTGTGTGTGGTGTGTGGGTGCGTGCGTGCGTGCGTGGTGTGGTGGTGGTGTGTGTGTGTGTGTGTGTGTGTGTGTGTGTGTGTGCGTGGTGCGTGTGTGCGCGTTGCGTGGTGCTGTGCGCCTTGCGTGGGTGTTGTGTGTGTGTGTGTGTGTGTGTGTGTGTGTGTGTGTGTGTGTGTGTGTGTGTGTTTAGCGGAGGGAAGGAGTCGATATTGGATGTTGGCTCCGAGATCGGCTGAACTGTCTTCTTCATATACTCAGACAGGAACCCTAAAGGCACTGACGAAGGATGCTGTTCGGCGAAGATCCTCCAGTGATTCATAGAGCTTCTCCCTCGTCGATGTGTCGGCAGGCCAGGTCTCTGCTCTTGGCTTTTTATGTGTGGGACAGTCCTGCAGGAAGTGTTCCACAGTCATGGGCTATAAGTGACACGACTTGCCTCCACAGCTTAGGTTCTCTCTCTCTCTCTCTCTCTCTCTCTCTCTCCTCTCATTGCATTCTCTCTTCTCTCTCTCTCTCTCTCCTTTAACGTAAATCAAAAGGTACTGTTCTGTTGTATTTGACGTTCTTTCCTGTTACATTACGGGTTATGTCGGGTTATGACTTATAAGGTATGACGAATTCAGGCTGTTTCAGTCAGTCATTCCCCTGACCGCTGGGATCGTTGGGGGGACGTGATGAGGCAGCCGCCGTTTCTCTCCAGGTCTTCTGTTGGTGGCTGTCTTGAGGAGATCTGGCATGGTCATTTTGGTCCAGTCCTTTATATTGTCGGACCAAGCTCTTTCTCTGCCGTCCTCGTCTGCGCCCTCCTTTAACGGTACCTTGAAGGATGGTTTTGGAGAGGGTGTTCTGACAAATGACGTGACCAAACCATGCCATCTTCCGTCGTTTGACGGTTGCCAGAAGTGGTTCGTGGGGCCCAACTAGGTTAGTGACCAGGTTCCGCACATAATCATTGGTCTATGTTTCTTTGTAGGAGATGCGGAGTAGTTTCCTCAGGCACCTGGTTCAAACGCCTGGATTCTTCTTTCTGTTCCGCTGCACTTAAGAGTGTTTTTTTCTGTATCTTCGGCTTATCTCCCTTTCTATTTCATGTTTCCTTCTGCAACATGTTGGATTTTTATGCTTTAAATGCCCTCTTTCACGTTAAAACTCTATGGTTCAGGAATAAGATTTCTCTCCAATGGAATCTTCGCACGCACAATGAAGATTCTGTCATATCGGTGTTAGTTTGGACACCACACCTAAGAAGCATCCCATAAAGGCGTGGAGACAAGAATTCTTGCTTGCTTGGCGAGTCAAGCGCTTCTTTACACATTCCAGCAGCAAGCCAGGGTGGAAAAAGGCGACAGTTCGCTAGACTGTCTTGGGGCTCTGACATGCGAGGGAAAATGGCAGACAGTGGTAACATCCTGCGATTGATGCAAAACAAACAAAAACAAAACAAGTAGCGTTCTCTGACTGGTAGATCAAACGATCAAAACACAGCAACCCTTCAACAGCAAGAAGTGTATGAAGAAGCAGTCGCATTGTTAATTTAAACAGAGTCATCGAGCCGCCGGAAACTAAAGAGAGAAAATATAATATTAGCATCATCATTATTACTTTCATTAGTTAGTAGCGGTGGTGGGGGGTGTATTCGTAGTAATAGTAGTGGTAGTAGTAGCAGCAGTATTTTCTTACTTATTATTGACATTATTACTATAAGTTTTACCTTTGTCCCGCCTTCAGCCTCGTTTCTGTTCCCTGCACGTTTTGCGCCCAGTACGAGAGAGTCAGTGACTGTCTGTCTGTCCTTTGAAACCACTTGCTTCAAACCGACTGTTACCTTCTACTGCTTTGTCTTTCCTTTGTTTGATAACCACTCTTGCTTCTAAACCTGTACGACTGTTACCTTCTACTGCTTTGTCTTTCCATTGTTTGAAACCACTTGCTTCAAACCGACTGTTACCTTCTACTGCTTTGTCTTTCCTTTGTTTGAAACCACTTGCTTCAAACCGACTGTTACCTTCTACTGCTTTGTCTTTCGTTTTAGTTATCGTTTTAAGGTGTGCTCGTGTGATCGTAGTCTAGCATTCCCCATTTCCCACTTCGTCTTTCAGACACTCAATCACATATGTTAGATGACATCAATAATAGCAACTACATCTACAGACACAAACAAAATATCGGCTGCTTGGTTCTTCTCTCGCACCAATGCCAGCTTTTGCTATTTTCTGCCACCCTTCATCCAGCCATTCGCACTATGATATGCTAAAACAGTTTCAATAAACGGAGTCAGCATCTCATCCGAACTTTTTCAAACAATGAACAATGCCTAAAAAAAACCGCATCAAATTCTTCTCACTTGTTCACACACCTTGCAACCTCAACAGTCCTACTCTCGCTACAATCACTGCTAAGATGCTTTTCCAAACCAATCGTAAACTCATGCTTAAGCATGAAAAACACTCATCACTGGAATCTCTCTCCCGTCTTCTCCAACAATTCAAACAACAAACTACAATCATCATGCCCATAGCTACTGCCTCCAGACTCCGACAGCTCATCCATGCACATAACCAACTCATTCAAAGCCACTGCAAACAAAACATTCTCCAGACTGCACAATAAACCAGGATAAATCCCACAAACAGGTCTCGCCCCTAAACACAAAACACTTATCCTATTACCATCTGTGAACAATACAGCCATATTTTAACTGCACCCCTAACAATCTCATCTTCACCAATGATGAAAGATTAGTTCTGCAAAAGATCTTAAATTCATCCCCATACAATCTACTACCTACAGATACCAAGACCATCTTAACGTCGACAGATTTTTTCAGAAAACTACAGTGGATGTCTGCAACCGAAAAACGCACCCGAACCCTCTTCACCAGATAGCTAGGATATTTCACCCACCTTTTCTAGGCCCCAGTCCTCCGTCAACAACATGTCGATAAATCCAGTGAAGTCGAGTTCTACATAAAAAAGAGCAGAAAAAAAATCTCCAGAATGAAATAATAAGTTCCTGTCCCACGGAAAGAACAAAAAAGCTCTCGAGTCACAAAGAAAACGATAAGATATTGTCATTAAACAAGTCGACAAGGTCAGCACGGTTGTGGTCTAGGACAAACAGCCCTTACATACAGAAAGCACACAGACAAACTATCTGACACTGATTTCAACATACCACCCTCAGCACCAAAACTTATTCCAGCCACAATCAACCAGGAAATCAACCATAATAAGATATTATCAAACAGAGCCAAACTCTCCATAACATCAGACATCAAACAACCAACTTTCTACCTACTCCCTCAAATACACAAAACCAATACACCCTGGCAGACCCATTGTCTCTGCTTGTAGCTGCCCTACCGATACAACACTGAGTCACTAATCATGCTGCAAATTCTCACAGACTGCAGTCCACAACCACTAACATGACAAAATTCTCCCCACAGACCTCGCAGACACAACGCACACACTCAACATGATCAACAATTCTCCCCACAGACCTCGCAGACACAACGCACACACTCAACATGATCAACAATTCTCCCCACAGACCTCGCAGACACAACGCACGCACTCAACATGATCAACAATTCTCCCCACAGACCTCGCAGACACAACGCACACACTCAACATGATCAACTCATTCAGGACAGCTCCACTTTCCAAGCGGACCTCCTCTTCACGCCAGCTGTGTTGTCACTTTACGCTTTCATCCCCACGCTGATGGACTGAAGGCCATTCTTTCTTGACAAACGGTCTCCTTACCAAAACACCTACTCACAGCTACACTGGTAAGACTTGAAGAACTGGTCCTCAGCCTCAACACCTTTGAAAAAAGAAAAAAAAATTGAAAGAGAGGGGGTTAGTTACCGCCAAGGACATTGACAAACAAAGCACAGGACAAGACACGATGCATTTCGACCTCTTGGGTCTTCTTCAGGCAAAAAAACAGATCACATTTAACATTTAGGACAGTACAAACGAAGAACGAAGAGTGACTTATCTGTTGTCCATGTGGTAGGAAGAATGGCTGCCAGACGGAAACGACAGAGGGGATTATGGGAGAGGAAAAGGAGGGGGGGGGGGGGGGAGAGGAGGGGGGGGGGGGGGCGGCGTGGGGGGAGGGGGAGTGAGACGATGGGGTTGTGTAGCTAGTTTAGTGGGGTGGTGTGATATATTTGTGACGGTTGTGGTTAAGGGGATTGATAATAATGCTAAGTGTGTGTGTGTGTGTGTGGGGGGGGGGGGGGGTTATATTATATATATATATATATAATAAACTAATAAAATTCCAAGGATAAGTACCGAGCACCATTCCAGCAACTTACAAAGCAGCTTGGTGTTGCAATGACTGCAAGAAATATTCAATTATAAAGAAAGCTTGCTCTTATGTCTTAGATTGAAGAAATAGGGGGAGATAAGCATTGATATCTGCAGTGGTAGATAAATTCTGCCTAACTAACAGTATGTGCTTCAGTGGGTGAATGGGGAAAAATAAAATAAAATAAAAGGGGAGAAAACTCACTAATATATAACTCCTGGTCAGATACCGATATTTCGAAACCTGATTGTTTCTCCTCAGTGACCGCGGAAAGTGGTAATTTGACTCCTCTGCCTTTTCGGTTTTAAGAAGAATGCTATCCAGAAAAAGGCTGGTGTGCAATACCGTAGTATGTTTGTTGAGTTTTCAAAAAACCAACCACAGGTGCCACCTAAGAAGCAAAAGGAAATCATGAAAGAGCAAAACAAGCTACATTTTCTTGTGAAAAGTAGAAAAATATAAAAAGATAACCTCTTAAGACACAAGTGCTGAAGGCCAGTTCTTGGATTGAATCCGCAAGGGTCTAAATTACAATAAACTAATAAAATTCCAAGGATAAGTACCGAGCACCATTCCAGCAACTTACAAAGCAGCTTGGTGTTGCAATGACTGCAAGAAATATTCAATTATAAAGAAAGCTTGCTCTTATGTCTTAGATTGAAGAAATAGGGAGAAATAAGCATTCATATCTGCAGTGGTAGATAATTCTGCCTAACAGTATGTGCTTGAGTGGGTGAATGGGAAAAAATAAAATAAAATAAAATAAATGCTTCTCAAAATGAGCCTTCGGCAAGCTTATAGTCTCCAAGGGGGAGACAATCTCCAATGGGCAGGAAACTCACTAATATATAACTCCTGGTCAGATACCGATATTTCGAAACCTGATTGTTTCTCCTCAGTGACCGCGGAAAGTAGTAATTTGACTCCTCTGCCTTTTCGGTTTTAAGAAGAATGCTATCCCAGAAAAAGGCTGGTGTGCAATACCGTACTATGTTTGTTGAGTTTTCAAAAAACCAACCAAAGGTGCCACCTAAGAAGCAAAAGGAAATCATGAAAGAGCAAAACAAGCTACATTTTCTTGTGAAAAGTAGAAAATATAAAAAGATAACCTCTTAAGACACAAGTGCTGAAGGCCAGTTCTTGGATTGAATCCGCAAGGGACTAAATTACAAAAACTAATAAAATTCCAAGGATAAGTACCGAGCACCATTCCAGCAACTTACAAAGCAGCTTGGTGTTGCAATGACTGCAAGAAATATTCAATTATAAAGAAAGCTTGCTCTTATGTCTTAGATTGAAGAAATAGGGGGAGATAAGCATTGATATCTGCAGTGGTAGATAATTCTGCCTAACTAACAGTATGTGCTTTTTAGTCCCTTGCAGATTCATTCCAAGAACTGGCCCTCAGCACTTGTGTCTTAAGAGGTTATCTTTATATATATATATATATATATCATTGTTCAGCATTATATATATATATATATATATATATATATATATATATAACAGAACAATTATATATTTATATAGAAGGGATAGTAATGATAATAATGATAGTGGAAGTAATTATAACAAATAAGTAGATGAATAAAATGAAAATAACTAATTTAAAAAAAAAAAAAAAAATTAAGTGAATAATATAGATAAATGATTTCGCTGGGTGATGAAGGAGGTGGTAGTAGTTATGCATGGGTAGTTGTCAAAGGTGTGTGGGTAATATTAATAAGGGAGGGAAGGGGATGGAAGATTAATGGGTGATAAGGTATAATTGGGAGGGGGGGGGGGGGGGGTTGGGAAAAAAAGAAAGAAAAGGGGTGGGTGGGGAGGAGGGTAATGTGTGTGTGTGTGTGGGGGGGGGGGGGGGGAGCTCATATCTCTCCATCAGATACACAACTACCCATGCATAACTACTACCACCTCCTTCATCACCCAGCGAAATCACCACCTCCTTCATCACCCAGCGAAATCATTTATCTATTTTATTCACTTAATTTTTTTTTAATTAGTTACTTTCATTTTATTCATCTACTTATTTATTATAATTACTACGACTATCATTATTATCATTACTATCCCTTATATATATATATTATATATATATATATATATATAATTTTTTTAAAACATATATATATATATATATAACCCCCCCCCCCCACCACCACTTAGCATTATTATCAATCCACCTTAACCACAACCGTCACAAATATATCACACCACCCCACTAAACTAGCTACACAACCCCATCGTCTCACCACCCACCCCCCCCCCCCCCCCCCCTCCC
>CM065729.1:1201004-1203504 GCA_033310375.1 Conus canariensis | reverse complement strand
GTATCATTTATGAAAAATCTACCTGTCTGTCTTGATCCACGACTATCATTTTACGCATTTTGTCCGTCGGGGATTTTTCAGTGCGATATCGTCAGTCTGAAAAAGCTAACGCCATGACAAAGAAGGAGCGACGCCGAGAGAAACCCCGCCAGCCAGAAATCGAGCCCACGGCAACAGATTAGCTCCAAAAGGCAATTTATTTACTGTTACACTCAAAGCTGCACATGGTGTTTGTAAGTAGATAAGCCAACACAGTGTATTACCCTTTTTTTCTGTCGTCCACTAGACTTCTTGTATGATCCTTCATTTTACTGTCGTCTGCTAGACTATTTATATGACTCTTCATTTTACTGTCGTCTGCTAGACTATTTATATGGCCCTTCATTTTTCATCAGCTAGACTATTTATATGGCCCTTCATTTTTCTGTCGTCAGCTAGATTATTTCTATGACCCTTCATTTTTCATCAGCTAGACTATTTATATGGCCCTTCATTTTTCTGTCGTCAGCTAGATTATTTCTATGACCCTTCATTTTTCATCAGCTAGACTATTTATATGGCCCTTCATTTTTCTGTCGTCAGCTAGATTATTTCTATGACCCTTCATTTTTCATCAGCTAGACTATTTACTTGACCCTTCATTTTTCTGTCATCAGCCAGACTATTTACTTGACCCTTCATTTTCTGTCGTCAGCTAGACTATTTACTTGACCCTTCATTTTTCTGTCGTCAGCTAGACTTTTCTCCCCCCAAATCCTTTTGCCCTATTGATGGCATAGAAACACAAGGAGTCCGCAAGTCGTGAACAATTCTGCTGTCTTCGTTGATAATTATATGGCATTGAACTGAGTTATTGACCCAAATTCCTAGATGAAATCGCCTTTTTCACATTCGAAATTTTTTCCCCCGAAGAATCAGGGTAATTCTCACTGTTCAAACTGCCTTGCTACTGCTTGACCTTTGCTGCAACCCCAAACTCTGACCACCCACTTACCTGTAGCTGGCTTTGCCTGGCTAGAGGTCTTACCAAAGTGGCAGGTGACGGCAGTGACGAGAGATTCTTCTTTCTCACATAATACATTGAAGTACTTCCACTTAAGTTCTTCGGGTTTTTTTTTGTTTTTTTTAAAATTTGTTTCTACTTCTCACCTATATTCTCTACTTCTCCCTATCTTTTCCCACGTCTCGCCATCTTTTCCTATTTCTCTGTATCCTTTCCTACCTTAAAAAAAAATTCTTTCTTCTTTCTACTTTGTTTGACTTAAGTACCAACTTCTCTTTTTCTCTCTACCTTGAAGTAAATCCTCTTTGCCGCTTGTTCTACTTCTCGGATTCTTTTCTTCCTTCTTCTTACCTATTCCTACTTCTCTTTTTCTCCTGACCATTTCCTACTTTTCTGTTTCTCTTTACCTTTCCCTACTTCTCTCTTCCTTTTCCTTCTACTCAATATATTTTCCTACTTCTGAACTTTTCGTACTTTTCCTTTTCTCATTTTTTCTGAACTTTTCATACTTCTCCTTTTCGTCTTACTATTTCCTACTTCTCTCTTCATTTTCCGAACTTCTCCGTACCATGCCCTACTTCTCTTAATCTTTTCCTACTTCTCTTTTTCTTCTAGCCTTTTCCCTTCTTGTCTTTACCGTTCCCTGTCTCTGTCTAACCTTTCTGAAAAATGATAATGACACAGACAATTTTACACGTCCATCCTAACAATGAAAGCCACTGGGCGCTTTTCCAGTTTATACAACTTAACATCTACAGAGACAGCACATACACACGCACGCACACAGACGCGCGCACGCGCGCACACGCACACACACGCACACGCACACACACACACACACACACACACACACACACACACACACACACACCACACACAGAGGTGAACAGCTCATTCGTACAGGATTGAATGTGTGCAAGTGCCAAGCAGCAATTTTACAATCGTTCGGGTGATGTTCTGCAACTAGCGTTTAAACGGATTAAGTTTTAAATGCCGACTTGAAAGTCAGAAGGAAGAGGCATAGCATAGCTGGAAAGAAAGAGAAAGAGAGAGAGAGAGAGAGAGAGAGAGAGAGAGAGAGAGAGAGAGAGTTCTACAGTGTCGTAGCAGAAAATGAGGAAGCTGGAGAACCGTGCTGCTTTCAGTTACAGGAAGGAATTAAAAATACTCGATCATCAGAGGCAGACCGGTACGAACGTGCAGGAACGTCTAGTTCAAAGAGGTCGAGGAGACAGGCAGTTGCTTCCTGTGCGATAATCGTATAAGCTGATAGATCTGTATTAACTTCTGTGCTCGAGATGAGCCGATTTAATTTCCTTAGATCTTAGGTATGACGTCTTTTGGATGCCTTATTGATAAGGCGGGCGGCTGCATTGTGAACGCGTTGAAGCGGCTGGAGTTGGGCTGCAGGCACACCCAGGAGAAGAGCATTACAATAGTCCAAGTGTGAAAGGATGCAGGACGACAGCAAGGTTTGGGGTGACCCGTTCCGTCAGG
>CM065729.1:1188504-1196004 GCA_033310375.1 Conus canariensis | reverse complement strand
TTTTTCTTTTTTTTTTTTTAAACAAGAACCTGTTGAACACTGTCACTTATTATTGAAAGGGGTTGTGGCTTATTGTATTAACAGGAAGTGTCGCGGTCAGTTCTTCTCTCTCTCTCTCTCTCTCACCCACACACACACACACACACACACACACACACACACACCCCCAAAACACACACACTCACACGCACACACATCCATCCATCCATCTTTCTATCAACCTGTCTATATCTATCTATCTATCTATCTATCTATCTATCTATCTGCCATTGCAGATAGATAGACAGATGGGTATGTGTGTTGTGTGTGTGGTGTGTGTGCGTGTGCTTGTGTGTGTGTGTGTGTGTGCGCGCGCGCGCGCGCGTGCATGCGTGCGTGCGTGCATGCGTGTCTGTAGATAGACAGATGTGTGTGTGTGTGTGTGTGTGTGTGTGTGTGTGTGTGTGTGTGTGTGTGTGTGTGTGTGTGTGAAGCTGTGCGATTCGACCGCGGCATCACGAAAAGAAGCCGTGGAAAGGGAAACAATCGACTGATAGCTCACACTCTGGGGGCGTGCCGCGCCGCTGTGCTTTGTTACTTCCCTTGCACCATCGGCCGCAGGCTCACGGCGCTGTGGATATGGTGTGATCCACACCAGGCGAGTTTTGTGAGTTAGTTCGTATGCTATGGGTCCCCCTCACCGCCGTTTATTTACTGGAGTTATGTTTGTTTTCATGGCTGGTTAGTCGGTTGAATGGGTGGTGTAGTTTGTTTGCTTCTTTTCCCAATTCCAGCCTGCTTGTCCCAAGAACCGTGTGTGCTAAGTCACCCCAACGGCAAGACAGTGACCACACTGTCGAGTGTCCATCTACGTAGTAAATACCTTTCATACAGCGTCGCTTCAATTCCGGTTTTGAATAGCACTTCTCCCTAGGGGAAACACACTGGATTTGTAACGATCTACCACTCCGGTGGCCGGGGAGCGTTTTGGTGGCACTGGTGTCAGGCTGGACATTGGATTAGTCCAGGTCCTAGAGAAAACATTCGTACTGGTCACTGGTCACGGAGAAGGCCGTCGTCTTCTTGGCAAGTCTGTTTGGATAAGTACTTGGTCCAAGAAAAAGCGTTCTGGACTAACATTGTTCAGTGGGAACGCTTGGTTGCTTATTATAACACGCACGGGAAAAAAAGCTCTTGACTAGTACTCCTTCCAGAGAAGTCAGTGTTCAGAAGCTCTGCTTTTGACTGGCCCTCTCCCAGGGAAGGCCATTCGTGATGGTACTGTCGCTAAGCACTGGTACTGTTGCAAGGGAAGATACTCTGGACCAGTACTGTTCCAAGGGAAGGCACTCTTGACCAGCACTGTTCTAAGGCAAGACTCTCTGGTTCAGTACTGGTCCCAGGGAAGACCCTAGAGAACTATAAAATAGGCATTCTGGCTCACCCGGCTCCGCTGTTGCTCCGCCGGCTTACCCAGAATGCCTATTTTATAGTTCTCTAATAGTAAACACTTTACAAACATACATAATGTGTAGGATTATCTGTTTTTAACACTAATTTAGAAAACTTTTGAGACTTAAGTTTTTGCTTAATCCTTCGTTTTTCTTGATCGTTTTCAATAACATCATTTTCACGCATACATTCATCAAATGCGTCTCTATCTTTCATATGAAATAAAACTACAGTCTTTAACTGTTCTCTAAAGTCTTTTAAAACTGAGTTATATTTTTGACATAAAATCCACACACTTATCCCAGCATGTCTTCCACTGAAAGCCAGTTTCGGCCGAACAGTCATCTATAATAAATAGTGTCTGCGTTCCCCCAAACAGTCTGTACTACCAGTCGGTTGACTGTCAGCTTTTTTGCAAGACCAAGACAACACAATTATAACGACGCAGTAAGTCAGCAGGCCGAGCGTCCTGTTGACAAACTGTGTGCCTCCCTATCAATAAAACACGCCTCGCGCGCCTACTGCGTTTCTTTTCTCACCGGGCTCGCGGCGCGCTTTGTCACAAATGTTCTTGAACATTCTCGAATGGGAAGCCACCACTTCGCTGTTTTCAGTGTGCGTGTCGGTTTGTTGGTGTGTGGGGTTTACGACTTAACACAGACAAGAGGCCTTTGTTTACACAGAACACAGCACACAGTCAGTTAGTTGACAATGTACATACCTTCTTCACATCCAGTCAGCTGCCACACCGGCGTGGGTTTTTAGAGAAGCATGTATCTTTGGCGTCAACGCGATGGCTTGTGTAATAGAAATTGTCAGATTTGCGAGTTCCGGATATTTTTCAAAGAGTTCTGTCGTCTTTCTTAGTTTATTAATCCAACGAAGGGAGTACTTCAAATGACTACACATTTTTACTACACTATTTTACACACACACACACACACAGCAGCGCGCACACAACAGCAATGTTTAAAGTGTTGAGTCAGTCAGGGAAGGTCGGTCAACTATTCACCAAATGATAGGTCTGTCCGCACAGCGGGCGTGCGCTAACACGTTCTTTGCTATAGCGTGAGCTGCCTCTTTCTCTGTTCTTCATCGCGCTTAACTAGTAGTTGCAGGCCAGCCCGACAACGAATCACTGCACAGCGCCCACGCACATCCTGTTCAGTCACAAAGCAAGTGGCTGACATATCAAATGAGAAGTGGTCCTACCAGTTCCACTTTTCGCCCCAAGTCCTTAATTAAGTCACCCCAAGTCCTTAATTAAGTCACCCCAAGTCCTTAATTAAGTCACCCCAAGTCCTTAATTAAGTTCTTAATTAAGTCACCCCAAGTCCTTAATTAAGTTACCCCAAGTCCTTAATTAAGTCACCCCAAGTTCTTAATCAAGTTACCCCAAGTTCTTAATCTAGTTCTTAATCAAGTTACCTTAAGTTTTTAATCAAGTTACCTCAAGTTCTTAACTTAAGTTACTTTAAGTTTTTACTTAAGTCATCCTCTATGTACAACCAAGTTCTTATTCAAGTCAATTTATAATTATTTATTAAGTTCTTGAAATATTATTCCATCTGAAATGGATCAAAATGATCTTTTGTTGTTGGCGGTTCTGGCATGCTTTTTTGTTCGGCTTCTGTATTTAGTGGCTGAGATTTTTTGGACTGCTTTGGTTTTTGCTGGCGTTGTTTATATATTTTATAACCGTAATAACCACCCCCAGCAGCAATGACGCCAAAAATGGCGACTGTTTTAAATTCAATATTCCATGACGACTTTGGTGTTGTAGGTCTTGAATCAACTTGTGTATTTACAGCTGGCATTGAAACAACTGTTGGCGTTGGCGGTGTTATGTTTTCATTATGAGTTATATTCTGTGATTGCAACATTATTTTTTTTTGTTTGTTCCACTCTGCTAATTTTTTTCCTGCTGCAACACGCCCAGGATGAGGAGGCTTTTTACTGGTCACTTTCTCCACCTGATTCAATGTTTTCTGATTCTGCTGATTTTCTGGCTCGGTCATTTTGAAGGGAAACAAAATCTATATGATTAAAAGTAATTAATCCCATGATTAATGGCGATAACAATGTTCCAAATCTGTAATATAGATCACATCCTAGAGACTCTAATGACTTTGTTAAAACGGGATCCTGTGTTAAATCATACATAAAATCTTGTTCAGAATCAATGGGAGCAAATCTACTAACTAGTTTAGTGTACAAACTAAGAACCGTTTGCCCAACACTTTTTACCATTCTTGACCCAGTTGCGCTTCATACCTGTTGTGATACTTTACAATGTCTTGCGACGACATCTGTTGAATCTGTTCTATGCTGAATTCATTTCCAAGGTACTGTTTTGTTTTTCCACACGCCGCCAAAGAATACAGCCTTTCCTTTTGGCGCATAATAGCTTGGTCATCAACTTGATCATTTGTAATCATAAGTTCAGGAAGTAAATCATCGCAGTTCATGTTTTATTAATGAATAAATATTATTTTATTTTTTAAAAATGAGCACCGAAAAAACTATTACTAACCTCGTATACCATTCTGCTGTTATTGGAGGCCTAAGTGTAGGATACACAATGCTTGGTAAAAGCCTGTTAAAAATAAAACCAGCAGATCTTGGCAAACTAGACTTTGAAGACTCAGCAAAGCTGATTGCTGTTATTACAGCTTCATTTGCTACGAAAGATTTTTTAGTTAAGCAAGGAATAATTCCAGACAGTATCAATATGTAAAATTAAAAAAATACATTTATAAAAATGGCTTCACTCGTAATGATGATTGGTGGCGCTGTGGTTAATGCGCTTGCTTTTAGCGGAAGTAATTACGCATTTAGTAAACTACGGGATGACGGCGAGAGAAAAAGACATAACAAAGCTATGGAGCAACTAGCCGCAGCACAAGCCGCGTATGAAAAGCAGAGAATTGAGCAGTTAGATTTTATTAACGATGAACTGAAAAAACAGGGACATGCAGCTTACACATTTAAAGATGTTGATCAAGCAATAAAAGAATATTATCTTGTAACAGGCAAGCCAATCGAGACATTGCCTCCACCAAAATTCAGCGATTTTTATCAACCATCAGAAAAACAAAAGATGCAAGAAATATTGTTTATTGCCTTTGGCATGACTGTTGTGTATTTTGTTGCGCATAATATTGGCTGAATAAAAAAATGAACAAGATCTATTATTCGCCAAAAGGATATTGGAAGGGAATAACAGCAATTAAAAAGCTAAGCCAAGCAGCTGGAGTCAGTGAACAAACAGCAAAGGAATGGTTATCTAAACAAGCGATTTGGCAAATTTATCTACCAGCGCCTAAACGAATACAGAGACCACACTTTGTCAACACAATACCGAACGACACCCATCAAATGGACCTTCTATATTTACCCCATGATACGATTAGACGAAAAAGATTTAAGTACGCACTTACAGTCATTGATATAGCTTCAAGATACAAAGATGCGGAACCATTAACACAAAAGAGTGCTTCTGCTGTTGCTGTCGCTATACAACTGATATATCAACGAGGACCCTTAACTTATCCTCGCATGATTCAAGTCGATGATGGGAAAGAATTTAAAGGACAAGTGAATCAATTATTGTTAAAACATAGAGTTACCATTAAAAGAGGCATTCCGGGTGTTCACAGATCACAGGGTTTGGTTGAAAACTTTAACAAACAGTTATCTGAAAGACTTTTCTCCTACCAGTATCACAGAGAGCTGATTGACAATTCTCGCAACACAGAATGGGTTAGAAGACTGCCCTCAGTTCTACGTGCAATGAATAATGAAGAATTTAAAGGTCTAAAACCAGTACAAGCAATCAAAAAACAAAAAATAAATGTTGTTGAAGGAGAGTCTTCATCAAGCAAACTATTACCATTTGGTTTGAAAGTGAGATACCTTTATTCGCCGGGAGAAGCGGAAGGGGACACTCGCATCAGGGCAACAGATCCAGTTTGGAGTGTTGATCCATATGAGATAAAAAAAATTGTGAAAATGAATCCACCCGTGTATTATTTACGAGAAACTGACACAACAAAACGACCAGCCCCCCGAAGATCTTTTGTGAAGGAAGAACTGCAGATAATCCCTCCAGACACAGTTCCAGTCGCTTAATTATTTTTTAATTTAAATTAAAATGGCGGCAAGAATGGAAAAGGAAGAATCCTTACGTAAAATGGCACTGGAAGCAAGAATGGTGAAGGAAGAGTCCTTAGAAATAATGCGAAAAATTTGATTATAATCTTGCTATTAGACTAATATTTAAGAAGATTGATCATGCCATGCTAGACAAAACCTCAAATTTTGATTGGGAGCAAGAATATATTAAAAAAATTCGAGCGCATTTAGCAGTAATGGATAATAATTTGGTTGAATTGGGTGATGATATAGTTAAGCTTAACGAACTGTTTTAATCTACGCAAATACATTTGGGTTTAAAATGGAAGCTCAAAGGGAAATGGCAGAAATGGCAAAGGAAAAGTCTTTAAAATTAATGCAAGATTTATTTGAGTATCAGTATATCATTAAAGAAGTATTTGAGAAGATTGACAATCCCTGGCTAGAACAATCGCCAGACAATCGCTTTAAACCCCAAAGCTTTTATTTTGATTTTGATTTATGGAAACATGAATATTGTGAAATGACAAAAAAAATTAAAGCACATCTAGCATTAATAAATAATATTAATTTTGCTAAATTAGATGATGATATAATTGAACGTGCGATTGCTGAAAAATATAAGCCCATATGATTATACTATTCTCCAATGACCAATTGCATATGAAAACTCTGGATTAACAAATACTCTTTTTGTGTTAGTGCGGTCAAGAGACCGTTTTGTTACAACTGTTGTGTTAATCTCATGCAGATTAGATCGCAGCTTGTAATTGTCATGATGAAAAGTCTTATTGCCAAACAATGCTTCTTTGTAGTTGTCATGGGTTATGCTTGACTGCACAACACTACGAGATATTCCCTTTGCTTTTTTAACAACTTTTTTTTGGCTTGAAAGACTGTACATTTTCGACCTCAAACCAACAAACTCCTTGATCACATCTCCAGATAATTCATCCTTCATCTTACCTAAAACCTTCTTATTAATATCTGAATGCAAAGGCGAATCTTTAGGGTAATCAGATGTGTCGTACCATCCAGCATGCTCTTTTGCTACTTCTAATTCCATGTCTTTGTAAAAATCTTCAGTAGGGATGTCGATTACAAATGAATCTGTATCTGTGTACAGAACTCTGGACTCCGGATACAAGGGCTTAAAGTAGTCGTAAAGAAATTCTAACATCAAAAGCTTCGACAGCTCTAAAACAGTAAACCCAATAAAAACGGGCTTGTCCAATTTGACTTTCTTTTTTTTCATCATTATGCCAAAAAGCTGATCATGAAATCTTCTGAAGTCCTGATAATTAGGTTTTGAAGTCAACTTAATTGCAACGTTTTCTCTGGTGACCAATCTAACATCTTTATGCTTGTGCGGATTTTCCATAGTCTTTCCAAAACAGCTGTTGTTCATCAACTTGAAAAAGTCTTTTTCTGAAGCATCTGCGGATTTAGTTCTGAGATCAGTATTCTTCATGATGTATGGTTTCATGAACTGTTCTTGATCAAATGCAATTATACGATGAACTGCTGTTAACTTTAAACCATGTCTTAAATAAAATTGAAGAAGTCTGTAATGACAGACATAATTTTTTTTGTCACGAAGATTAGGCACAAGTTTAGGCGGTTCTGTCATTGCCATCTTTAGACTTTCTGCTGCTAATGGATAGTCATTATGGTAATCATGAAGTTCGTGAGGATATTCTAAATCAACTTCTAGAATGAGACCTCTTTTACGATCAGCTTCTAGAGTAGGTAGCCATTTTAAAAACTTTTGAATGTCTTTGAGTCCTGTGTACATTTTAAAGTTACTAATGGAAGTGATTGCGCCATTGCCCATCCATACAGATTGTTTGCATCTAAATACATAAGATAGTTAGACCTTTTACTTGGATCATAGTCGTCCAAGTATTTGTTGTTTGCTTTACAGTAATGGTGCGA
>CM065729.1:1177500-1188404 GCA_033310375.1 Conus canariensis | reverse complement strand
AAGCCCATATGATTATACTATTCTCCAATGACCAATTGCATATGAAAACTCTGGATTAACAAATACTCTTTTGTGTTAGTGCGGTCAAGAGACCGTTTTGTTACAACTGTTGTGTTAATCTCATGCAGATTAGATCGCAGCTTGTAATTGTCATGATGAAAAGTCTTATTGCCAAACAATGCTTCTTTGTAGTTGTCATGGGTTATGCTTGACTGCACAACACTACGAGATATTCCCTTTGCTTTTTTAACAACTTTTTTTTGGCTTGAAAGACTGTACATTTTCGACCTCAAACCAACAAACTCCTTGATCACATCTCCAGATAATTCATCCTTCATCTTACCTAAAACCTTCTTATTAATATCTGAATGCAAAGGCGAATCTTTAGGGTAATCAGATGTGTCGTACCATCCAGCATGCTCTTTTGCTACTTCTAATTCCATGTCTTTGTAAAAATCTTCAGTAGGGATGTCGATTACAAATGAATCTGTATCTGTGTACAGAACTCTGGACTCCGGATACAAGGGCTTAAAGTAGTCGTAAAGAAATTCTAACATCAAAAGCTTCGACAGCTCTAAAACAGTAAACCCAATAAAAACGGGCTTGTCCAATTTGACTTTCTTTTTTTTCATCATTATGCCAAAAAGCTGATCATGAAATCTTCTGAAGTCCTGATAATTAGGTTTTGAAGTCAACTTAATTGCAACGTTTTCTCTGGTGACCAATCTAACATCTTTACGCTTGTGCGGATTTTCCATAGTCTTTCCAAAACAGCTGTTGTTCATCAACTTGAAAAAGTCTTTTTCTGAAGCATCTGCGGATTTAGTTCTGAGATCAGTATTCTTCATGATGTATGGTTTCATGAACTGTTCTTGATCAAATGCAATTATACGATGAACTGCTGTTAACTTTAAACCATGTCTTAAATAAAATTGAAGAAGTCTGTAATGACAGACATAATTTTTTTTGTCACGAAGATTAGGCACAAGTTTAGGCGGTTCTGTCATTGCCATCTTTAGACTTTCTGCTGCTAATGGATAGTCATTATGGTAATCATGAAGTTCGTGAGGATATTCTAAATCAACTTCTAGAATGAGACCTCTTTTACGATCAGCTTCTAGAGTAGGTAGCCATTTTAAAAACTTTTGAATGTCTTTGAGTCCTGTGTACATTTTAAAGTTACTAATGGAAGTGATTGCGCCATTGCCCATCCATACAGATTGTTTGCATCTAAATACATAAGATAGTTAGATCTTTTACTTGGATCATAGTCGTCCAAGTATTTGTTGTTTGCTTTACAGTAATGGTGCGACGCCATACTGATTCCCCCACGCAATCCGTTTTCAATCATCTGAAGCATTGGCAGGTCAGACAATAAATCAATTTGTACACCAGTAAATTTTAAGAAAGCATCCCAACTCATCCCAGGCGCAGAAATATAATGCGCAGGATCTAGACTATAATGTTTCATGCAGGTCTTTCTGTAATTTTCAAAGATATCCGCCAACAAACAAGTATCCGCCATTAAATAGGAATCATGATAGTCTCCCATCGTTTTACACTCTAACTTCTGCCACGCATCTTGAGCATAAGAATAATCAGAATCACTGATGTCTTTCCCCCTAAGACTAGAAAAGAACGCACCTTTAGGCGGAAGGGCTGGGTTATCAAACCTTTCCCAACTGTTCATGTACTCATAAGGATAAACGCCCTTTCTAACGAGCGTTGGGTCAAAATATTCTTCCGTTATTGGGCAGGACTTTAAGGACATAGCCAGTGACTCTAATGAACCCATCAGGTGTTGCATAGAGTCATAAAAAGACAGGTTATTTAAAGTAAAACACATGTACTTTTCTGATGACTGCGCAATGCATGACACCCTGAAATCGCTAGTTACTGCTTGCAATATAAGATGAGAGTCGTAACCTCGCAAGTTATGAAAGAATATAGGAAGTCTCCAAGTCCTAGGATCAAACTTTAGTTGAAGATTGCAATTGTTATGCGCTGCTCCTCTAAACTTTCCGCTAATGTGATCATGGTCTCTTACTGTTGGATTTAAACTTTTAGGTGTTAGCTCTAAACCACAAATCCAACAGTGAGTGGCTGAGTCATAGCGATCTTGATCTTCAGGGGTCATCTTAAGATCGGATAGGACTAGATTATTAGAACAGACATTACGAACTTCTTGCATGCGTTTTAAGAAATGTTTTGCTGCATGTGGTCCTCTGTATAATTCTGGCTTTGAATGTTCACCATCTGACCTGACAACAATGAAGGCAAATGAACAAATCTGGTGGTTATTCATTATAACTGTTTTTGGTAAATGTTTTGGAGCTGGCCCCTCATAAGGAACAATAAGCGATTCAAAGTCTGCGTAAACAACATATGGAGACCTCTGGAGTTTTTTGTAATTCTTAAAACTAACCTTACTGCCTTCTCTTGGCATAACTAGTTCTGTATTGCAGCCAACTGGGCTGAGACAATGTTTTACATGTTCGCTCGCAGCTTGAACGGACGGAATTCTTGTTAAACATTTTCTACAAAATTCTTGTTTGCTATGTTGTTTTGTAGTATGCACTAGTAATCTACTCATTGTGCGTATTAGAGTGTAGTGCAACCCATTAAGGCTTTGCATTAGGAGTAAGTCTACATGACTCCTGGTTGGTTCGCCTATTGTTGGACTGTTCTTTGACACTCTAATTGGCAGAAGGTTGGTTTCTTCAGACCATGTGTAGACATTAACAGTTATTGGCGGATTTTGTTTTTCAAACTGATCAATTTTGTCTACAGCCATAGGAAATTCAAGGCCGTTAAAGTTAAGATCATTGGCCCACTGTAAATAGTTAGATACTCTCTCTGCATTTTTGGCAACGTGATGCAGCCTAGCAAGAACGCACCACATAAAACATTTGTCGTCTGAATTCTTTATGTTTAAAACTGCTTTCTTTGCAACTAATGTTGGAGGCAGTGGAATGTAAGACTTGCCTACAATCGGCTCATACTTAGCCTGTCTTAATCTGATGTCTAGGACTTCACCCTCTGACCAACCAGAGCCTCTCATTTTAGCTGCTTCAGAGGCTTCATTAAACTGTGTAAGAAGTTGATCTGCCCAACCGGGTGTTAAGTCATTATAAGAAAGAATAGTCTGCTGTTTAGTTGAGACCCAGACTTCTAGATTTTCTTCGTTTATTGTTATATAGTCGATTAAAACAACTACCCTTACTTTAACTGGAGGGTTTATTGTTAGTTTACTTGGAACTTGAGAAATAGCATGTACAACGCTTGCCTGTACGTTTGTTGGATCAATAACTTCTAAAACGACCTCATTTAAAGCTTTTGACAAACGCTCTTCCTCTTCCATTGCATCTAACCAAGAGTCAAAACTGTCATATATCTTATCCATGCTGAGTTTCTTTTCTAACTCAAAATATTTATTTAAATTAAAAAATAAAATACTTAATCAGAATCAATATCAACGGTCTTTTTGTGCTTGGACTCATAAACTAAAGTATAAACGCCCTTTGGTGTTGTTAATGTGAGCTGTTTAGAACAGAGTTTAATGTTTCGTTTACTTTTTTTAAACATTCCTTTTTTATCTGGTCGGTGTCTGGCTGTTGAGAAAAAGTTGCCCTTGCCTTTCTTTGAAGATCAAACTTTTGTCTTTTGTAGTCCTCAAAATCAGCCTGTAGGCGACTAAATTCTTCATCCGTGATGTTCGAGTCGGCAAGTGCTTTATCAATTGTCAGTTTGAAGGAACTAAGTTTAGCTGTTATTAGTTGAACTATAGCTGTGTGCTTTTGGAGTTTAGCTTTTATTTTTTTGCTGACAGCACTTACAGCCAATGAACACAGGCCAAGAGTTAAAGACACACCACCAAGAGGTATAGCTACCGGTGCACCTACGCCTGTTGCTAAGAGACCTACACTTGTTCCTGCTGATAGAGCACTAGCTGTCGATGCTCCAGTATTAACATATGTAACAGCATTAAAGACAGCAGAATACCTTCGTTTGGTTTTGCTGTATTTTGAAAGGTCCTGCTCTAGTTGGGTTTGCATTTGTGTTATGTTTGTTAATCTGAAAGTTTTTATGTCTACAGCAGCAGAATTCTCTTCTTTGGGCACTTTTGGATAAGTCGTAACAGACATGCTTTTTTAAAATAAAAAATAATTTAGTATTGGATATCTTTCAATCTGTTATCTTGAATATTCAGCTGCGCATCATATATTAAAAACAAATGTACATTAAGTGGTTTATCACTCTCTTTTTCTTTATCAATTTGAATGTTTATTACGTCTTTAACTGTTCTCCCACTCCCATGCAACTGATTATCCTCTGTTGACCTTAGGTCAATCCATAAACCGTATTTTGTTGTTAAATATTCATCAAGTCTAACACTGTGAAGGTGTAGATCTTTAGACACAAGGTCTACTGTTGGACTTCTAGACCTCCCGCCTCCAAACAATTTTCTTATTTCATCAAAATGATGATAAGGTTTAAGCCCGCTACCGTAGACTTGGTTAGGACTACCCTCAATTGAACATTGTACTTTAGTTATTTTAGGATTAATAAACTTTTCACTTTGTCTTTTGAATGGTTCTTCATCTTCACACAGCAATAAAATACCTTTAAGGGATCTTGCTGCGGCACTAAAACTAAAGTTCCATATAGTGTCTGCCCTGCTTTTAGGATATTTAGTATGATGAATCACTCTTTCGTAATATATTGCTAATTTTGACTGATATTGTTGCTCAATCAGCCTTGCTAAGTTAGGGTTGCTAACAATGTCAAACTCTAACGAGATGTCGAAAATGCTGTACTTGGAATCAGTGTCTGTAGATTTAATGACACGTTTGTATTCATTAAAAGTTAGTTCATATGACAATCTGTCTTTTAATGCTCCTTGAAAGTATGGCGCATGCGCTTTTAACAACTCAAAATCTAAGGGTATGGAAAAGCGATTTCCATAAGCAAAACTTACAGCTTCATACTTGTTACCGTCTTTAACATCTTTGGAGCCTATTCTGTGTTTTAGTGCTTCGTTATTTTCGATTCCTTGAAACGCAAGATCGGCCCTTTCATTCGCGGTTAGCCATAGATCAGAATAGATTAGAAATATGTCTGCATTGTGTAAAGAAAATATTTCTTGCCCCTCAAGTTTTATAGAAATTTTCTTAACGATTGCCCGTCCCAAATTCTGTACAACTGTCCTGTTTGGGTCTGTTGCTGAATCAAGTTCTATTTTGAAAGTAAGCCGTGCAGATCCCGGCACAATCACTTCATCTGCTCCTAGGTCTGGAAATTTAACAGTAAGAATTTGATCTGAATCAATAGTAGATGGATTATTTGGAACAATAATATTCTGTTTATTTCCCTTCACGCCAAAGGGCTCTTTCAGTCTTCTATGCGGGTCAAGAATCGAGCCATATGCTTGTGACATTTTTTTATAAAACAAAATAAAAAGTTAATTATTTAAAAACATGGCAGGCATTGAAGGTGAAGAAGATTATGATGTTTTTGATCCTGGAGACGACATGAGTGAAATGACTCCTTTGACACAACCATCGCGCTCAGTGCAGCGTGAATTAACAGAAGAAAGGGCTGAAGCATTTTACAAAAGTTTAGGCCTAGAACGTCCCCAATTTATAGACCCTGATTTTGAATTAAAAGATGGCCATTTGTTTGTAAAAAGCGGCCCCGACCGAGAACAACATGTTCAGCTTACAGATAAACGAGACAAATTGAAGTTTATAGGCATGAATACAATCAAACAAAGACTTAGGGTGGAAGATCAAAAACGCCTTGGCATTGTTAAACCAAAATTACATGGGGAAGCAGTTGCTAAACTTCAAAACACACTACAAAAACTCCCAACAGAAAACCAAATTCAAAACATACCCCTTAAAGATTTAAGCCCGACAGCAGACGAAATAATACAAGCAGAAACCAGTTTTTCAGAAGAAACAGCATTAAAAACTATAAACGATCCGCCGCTACCTATGAGAGAAATAACGGCCCTTGATCATGCTTTGAGAAGCATCAGAGGCGAATTAACAAACAATTTAGCAAAACTGGGTGAACTAGATGAGCATATAAAAAGAGAAAAAGAAAAACTAGTTGAGGCTGATGACCACAACTTAGGACCTGGTGTTAAAGAAAGAATAACCCAAAGACTAAATAATCTTGAACAAGAGAGATCAGCAAGACTAGAAGTGCTGTCTACTAACCGAGAACAATTACGAACTCAAGTGAGCAGAATAAGAGAAACTATCCAAAGAATTTTATATGAAGACACGACGCTAGCAGAACGAATAAGAACACTGTTTAGAGAGCAAGGTGTCACATTAGCAAGTGTTATAACAGCCTTAGGATTTGCAATAAGTACACTGGTGTTGGCTATTACAGGCGGTGGTGGTGGGGGAGCAGTGCCTCCGCCACCATCTCCTGATAAATCATGGGTAAAAAAACAACTTGATCATCTTGCAAGTTTATTAAAAAAAATTAGCCAGTAAGGCAATAGATTCTTTGCCTGGTATAATAGGAGGGATCGTTAGCTGGCTTTTGTCTGCCGCAAGTAAAGTAGTTGGCTTTATGGCTGAGCACTTACGGGCATTAGTTGTCTTAATAGTTGGGTTACTCTTTAGTAAGATAAAGACCAAGTAATCCTAGGGCAGTTAATCCAATAACAAGTGCTGTCTTTTCATATTCATGGTCATCACGCGCGTCTTCAATGGCCTTTGGGCTTTGGGCCTTGGGGATTGGATGGGGTTTTGAGGGGGCTTCTTTTTTTATTGTTTGTAATATTACTGGCTCAGAATTTATGTCGTTTTTCCCGACCTTCTCTTCTTTACCAGCCACAAGGATTTCATTGTTGTAGTTTATTATTGTTCCTACCTGGAGCCTGAGGTCAGAAGGTAGCATGTATAAACCAGTGCCAACAGCAAAGTCTACTTTCGATCTTGCAAATTGTAAAACATTTTGGTACCTTTTAATACTTGAAGGCAAATCAATTGCAGAATTAATGGCGTCCTCTAAATTTGCTAAATACTGTTTTTGGGCGTCAAAGCCAGTAGAAGGATCAATTATGTTTGATCTCGTTTGTGCTTGCGAACCTAGCAAACACCAAACATAAGTACGAATAGAGTCGTTTATTCGTTCTATTCCTGCTTTTGTTAGGCCCTTAGAAGTATCCAAAATAAATGTTGTCCATGCTGTTTTATGCTCTTGCTCTATGGACCCGAGGTGAACAGTTGTGCCTGAAGAGAAAGATGTGTAAGGAGGATTCCAATCATAGTTATACTTTCTGTGCACGCCCCAATAATAAAGAGTGCCTAAACCATAATTATGATCCAACTTTTGTCTAAAGTATGTCTTTGGGTTAATATCAAATTCGTTACAGATCCTTTCAAAAGCCTTGTAATCTATTCTGTTGCTGAATGGATTAAACGTTTTGTCATTTGGTAATGGTGCTTGCAGTTCAGATAAAATACGTTTGAAGGTGTAATAAAAATGAAATCTATACACTGACCTCACCAAAGGATCAGGATGATTTAAATGATCAGCATACGACACTCCACACCCAGTTGATGCACAAAACACAGCAAAGTTTAACTGGTTCTGATAAAACTGCATCGGATGACTAAACCACACTTTCGGGATGTAGTCGTTTTTAATAGGAGGGTTAAGATATCTGTTCAATGGAGTACTAACCTTTACTTGAAAGGCGTCAGACTGAGTCACAGAAATGTCAAGGGTGTCAGTTGTTATATTTTTAAGATTGTAGTGCGGCCCAACAGAATATTTTGCATTAGTATATTTGAATGCACTCATTTTTAAATTTGTTTTAAAAATGTTTGTAACAATAACAACTCAAGACAGTCCTTCGTTTTTAGAATATGCTATTGATAATGAATGCGGAACCCGAAGGGTTGCACTCCATGAAATTTTTTACAAAGTCGTATGGTTTAATATAACTGAATCCAAGAAGAATACTACGATTGCAAAATTTGATAATAGAGGAAACTTAGTTAGCCAGTTAACCATACCTGATGGTTATTACGGGTTTTGCTCGCTAAAAGAAGCAATGAGTAACTTCGACATTACTCTCAAACTTAACAATGCAAATTTGAAAATAATGTTGACACTCAAACCTGAAGAAGAAGTAGTAGGTTACTATTTTGATGGAGAGCTAGCTAAAATGTTAGGCTTTGCAACTGACAATCAAGCCATTCATAGTTTTAGAGTTACATCAGACAAAACTACTTATGAGGGAGAAAACCCGCTCGATCTTGCATTACATTCATTACTCTATGTTCATTTGGACGAGCTGAGCACTGATGAAAACTTATATGATGGAAGGCCCTCAACTGTTTTAAGAGCTCTTCCATCAGGGAAAGCTGCATATTGCGATTATGAAATTATACAATTCCCTAATTTACAGTTTAAAAGATTAGCTTGTGGGAGGGTCAGATCATTTAATATAAAGATCACAGATAAAACAGGGAAAGTCGTGAAATGTGATAACCTGCACATTGTTTTAGAAATAAAATAATACGTTGTTTTAAAAAATGTCACGTGGACCAGAAGAATCGGGAGTTACATTAGCGCCTGAGAGGTGTGTAACTTTAGAATTAAAAGACCTTGCAGACGTTGAGGACTTTGAACAAAACGGTGAGATAGGCACTTTGTATGGTTTTGAGTACACTAAAGATGGTTATTATAAACGCAAAGAGGTTAGCGACAGCAAAAGGTTTCCTAAACTAGAACAACTACGCAATATAGAAGCAAATAATGCGGGTCAGTATGAATATAAAATAGTTCGAAAAACTGACAGCAAATGGCACTTAGAACCATATTTAGAATGGGACATAAAATTTGAATTCGTAAGCCCATTTACATTTTTCGACCGTCAAAAAAGTTTCAGAAAAGCATTGAACTCTGGCCCTTTACATGTAAGTCTTATGCCAGAGAACAATAGTCGGAAAGAGATCGAAATAAAGAAGTTTGGGAGCAAACAGTACATCCTCCACAGAAGAGAATCAGTTTTGAAGGAAGCTACTACAAAAGTACAGTTCTTTCCACGCACGTTATTAGGAGACACGTTCACAATGATATTTGAAATTTCTGTCTTAAAAGATGTGGGAGGAATGGAGCTGTGGGTGTCAGTGACAACCTTATGGAAGGAATTCTTATTAGCTGGCAAAACTTAGACGTTGACATCTTAAAGTTACTGTTGTGGTTCGTCACGATGGTGAAAATTTTAAGGTCGTAACAACAAGCAACAAAATCAATGTTAGTCTTAATAGAAACAATCTGACAAAACTGAGTTGGATTAATCTGACACATTTAGACCTTATAAGATTTTATTGTACTGATCAAATTTTGACGGATAGTATGATAACAACACTAACTGGTGTAAATTAAATTCTGTTATAAAACTATGGAGCAGACGACTTTGGTGTCAATGCCGATGTTAAACTTTATGATAAAAACCCCTCATTGTTCATTGATTTGTGGACAGACTGGTTGTGGAAAAACAATATTTGTCCTCGACCTATTACAAACAGTTTATCGTTATAATTTTGATCATATAGTAATTTTCTGCCCAACACTTAAATGGAACAAAGCATATCACGACAGAAGGTTTATATGGACAGATGATGAAATCTATTTAGTTGATCCTAGCAATAAACTTAGCGAGTGCTTAGAACACTTTTATAGACAGTTTGAAGGAACTCAGACACTATTTATTATAGATGACTGTTCGGCAGAAAGAGACATAGTTAGAAAAAGAAATACTTTATCAAAACTGGCTTTCAGTGGAAGACATGCTGGGATAAGTGTGTGGATTTTATGTCAAAAATATAACTCAGTTTTAAAAGACTTTAGAGAACAGTTAAAGACTGTAGTTTTATTTCATATGAAAGATAGAGACGCATTTGATGAATGTATGCGTGAAAATGATGTTATTGAAAACGATCAAGAAAAACGAAGGATTAAGCAAAAACTTAAGTCTCAAAAGTTTTCTAATTAGTGTTAAAAACAGATAATCCTACACATTATGTATGTTTGTAAAGTGTTTACTATAAGAGAACTATAAAATAGGCATTCTGGGTAAGCCGGTGGAGCAGCAGCGGAGCCGGGTGAGCCAGAATGCCTATTTTATAGTTCTCTACCCTTTTGACTAAAACTCCTCTCAGAGAAGGCACGTTCGACTAATACGGTTCCAAGCGAAGGTAATCTGGACAAGCTCTGGTCCAGGGGAAGGCACTCTTGACTAGCTGTTTCATGGCAAGCCTCTGTTGACTAGTTCTGGTCCCAGGGAAGACACTTTTCACAAGTACTTCACGCGGAGAAAGGCACTTTTGACGCGCACTTGTCCAAGGGAAGGCACCCTTGACCGTCACTATTATTTGGTAAGACACGTTTGAGTACTACTGCTCCCATGGAACACACTCTTAATAAGCACTGTTTTCAGGGGAGGCACGCTTGATTAGTAAATGCTCCTAGAGAAGGCACTTTTCGTATGGACTTCTTCAAGCTAATGCAGTTTGGGCAAGCACCACTGCGTTGGTAGGCACTTTCTTATGGACTTCTTCAAGCTAATGCAGTTTGGGCAAGCACCACTGCGTTGGTAGGCACTTTCTTATGGACTTCTTCAAGCTAATGCAGTTTGGGCAAGCACCACTGCGTTGGTAGGCACTTTCGATTAACGCTGCTCATTGTCAAGTCACTCTTGAACAGCGTTGCTTCCTGATGAAAAAGGCACTATTCTTTAATATGACTAGGGGGCCGGAAAAGCTCAGTGGTTGAGCGCCGGAATCATAATCTTGGTGATCCTGGGGTTGCGGGTTCGAATCTCCGCCGGGCCGTCTCGGTACAGGTGGATTTTTTTCCCTCGGAGTTAA
>CM065729.1:1170000-1172500 GCA_033310375.1 Conus canariensis | reverse complement strand
AGCAGGATTCCAACCATCTTGGAATGAATTCCATTTGCAACATGGTTTCCAAAGTAAATGTACAGACACGCGGATTTGAGTTTTATCTTTGCCGCGTCAAAAAAAGAAACAACAACAAAAAAACAACTATTCGTGACAGTTTTTATTGTTTCAGAAGTCACGCGCGTGCGCTCACGAACACACATACAATCGCATACACAAGGGACAAAGAACGCGATCGCAAACATAACCCTTGCGCCTTCGTAAGCGCACAGGCGCACGCCTGCACACACACACACACACACACACACACACACACACACACACACACACACACACACACACACACACCACACCACACCACACCGCTGGTGTGCACACGCGCGCACACATTGCATACATAGATATATGTACACTCATCTCCTCGGCATAGACACGCACAACACCACTTGTATGAAGACCAAGTACAGGCGCCCGATACTTCTCTGTCCGATTTCGAAGGTATTCCATAGCACATTTCGGGAACCGTGGAGTGTCTTAGAAAGACAGGAATACATAGGCCTATCGAAGAATTCCAGTCCGGACATGAAAGCATAAAAACATGTGGCTAGAACAAAAGCGGCCGAAAAAATCTGATCAGTTCTTTTTGTACACGTAGAAGTCAACGTAGTGAGCACAGTACGCTTATACACAAGATGATACATACAATAAGAAACTATTCTTGTGTGATTCGTTTCAGGTCATACTCGTTTCAGTAGTCTCAAAACTGAGTAATCATGCTTTTTCGTTTATCACGGTAAGAATATAAGGAATACACGCACGTGCGCGTACACACACAGAGATACAGAGACAGACGCAGAGACAGACAGACAGACGGACACACACACACACACACACACACACACACACACACACACACACACACACACACACACCACGCACACACACACACACACACACACTCCCAACACAACACGACACAACACCACACACACACACACACACACACACACACACACACACACACACACACACACTCGCACACCCACGCAATACACACACACGTGCACACACACACGCGCGCTCACACACACACACACACACACATACACACACACACACACACACACACACACACACACACACACACACACACACAAGGACATGAAGCCTCCGGCTACGGTATATGTTCGACATATGAAACGGTCTGCACGGAACGTTGTGCCACCGGGCACCTGCATGACATAACCCAGCACTGAACATTCCCCACCACGACCAGCCGCGAGGGGAGGTGCTGTCGATGCCTGTCAGCAGAGGAACTGAACCTTCGCTATGTTGCTTCTGGCATCGAGTGCCAGACCCCTTAAGAAACGGATGAGGGGAATTCTCGGAACTGTGTGGTGTCTGTGGATCAAAGGAAAATGAAAAACATTCAGATTGAACCGGAGGGGCGGCGGGGGGGGGGGGGGGGGGGGGGGGGACCTCTCAATGTGTGGGATTTTTCATGTTCAGGTTACATCTGTTGGTACCAAATGTGAACATTTCCAACAGACTTAAAAGAAGTATTACTGTTCCGCCAAACGGAAGAGACAAACAACTTACCAGACAAAACACGACGCGTTTCGACCTCTTTGGTCTTCTTCAAGCAAGACAAACAACATTCAAGACAACGAAAACGAAGCACGAGCAATCATTTACCTCTCCTCAATTTGGGCGCAAAGTGATTGCACATCCATTTTGCTTCTCTTCGTTTTTAGTATCTTGAAAGCTGTTTGTCTTGCTTCAAAAAGACTGGAGGAAAAAACGGGGTAAAAGATGGGAGGGGGGGGGGGGGGGGGCATTAGGTCAGCTCCGAACTGAAAAAAAGGATCTTTCTATGTTGCAGTGAGGAACCTAGGTCAGTTTAGCCTTCCACTGTCTTAGTGGCCATACATCTCTGCCTTAACCGTTGACAAAAATTAATAAGTAAGCAACATCTCCGTTGACTGTCTGTGCTGGGAAAGTGGGAACAACAATCGTGATGGTGGGCGGTTGGTTGCTATGAATAATGTGAGGATCAAGCATGGACAGTGTGCCTCGATTTCTATGGTCTTTCATTCACATCTTGCACGAGTTTGTTTTTTGGTGTGTGTGTTTCCTGTGTGTTTGTTTAGTCGGTTGAAACATGTTCACCGTATCGCGCCCTCTATGCCTGCCACCACCCCCCCCCTCCGAACCCCCCGCTCCCCGACCCCTTTCTCGTCCCCCCTCCCCCTTCCTACAAAAAAAAATCAAACAAAAGAAAAGTAGGGATAAGTGGCGAATTAATCTTAAATCTTAGATCTTGAATTCTCACGGAGCTGGTTAGGTCCTTTGTCTTCTGTTGCTCAGCGTGAGTAAAATGATTTGACACAGACACACAAATAAATGGGTTAGGAATGTGTTTCAATTATGTATGTTTCAAATTAGGTAGTAATGTTCCTGTTACAATTAGCTCTGGACTTCAATGTGAGGATTTCCTGAATATTTTAACGTATTTTCT
>CM065729.1:1155000-1157500 GCA_033310375.1 Conus canariensis | reverse complement strand
TGTCATTTCAGCATTTCATACACACAGTTGGGGTGGGGGTGGGGTGGGGTGGGGTGGGGTGGGGGGGAGGACGAGGGGAGCGAGGAATGGTCAGAATGTTTGTGTCATTTCAGCATTTCATACACACAGTTGGGGTGGGGGTGGGGGGTGGGGGTGGGGTGGGGTGGGGGAGGACGAGGGGAGCGAGGAATGGTCAGAATGTTAGTGTCATTTCAGCATTTCATACACACAGTTGGGGTAGGGGGTGGGGGTGGGGTCGGGTGGGGGAGGACGAGGGGAGCGAGGAAGGGTCAGAATGTTAGTGTCATTTCAGCATTTCATACACACAGTTGGTGTAGGGGGTGGGGGTGGGGTCGGGTGGGGGAGGACGAGGGGAGCGAGGAAGGGTCAGAATGTTAGTGTCATTTCAGCATTTCATACACACAGTTGGGGTGGGGGGTGGGGGGTGGGGGGGTGGGATGGGGGAGGACGAGGGGAGCGAGGAATGGTCAGAATGTTAGTGTCATTTCAGCATTTCATACACACAGTTGGGGTAGGGGGTGGGGGTGGGGGTCGGGTGGGGGAGGACGAGGGGAGCGAGGAAGGGTCAGAATGTTAGTGTCATTTCAGCATTTCATACACACAGTTGGGGTAGGGGGTGGGGGTGGGGTCGGGTGGGGGAGGACGAGGGGAGCGAGGAAGGGTCAGAATGTTAGTGTCATTTCAGCATTTCATACACACAGTTGGGGTGGGGGGTGAGGGTGGGGTGGGGTGGGGGAGGACGAGGGGAGCGAGGAATGGTCAGAATGTTAGTGTCATTTCAGCATTTCGTACACACAGTTGGGGTAGGGGGTGAGGGTGGGGTGGGGTGGGGGAGGACGAGGGGAGCGAGGAATGGTCAGAATGTTAGTGTCATTTCAGCATTTCATACACACAGTTGGGGTGGGGGGTGAGGGTGGGGTGGGGTGGGGGAGGACGAGGGGAGCGAGGAATGGTCAGAATGGTCAGAAGGTTAGTGTCGGTTCTGCACTTTTATTTATACACACAGTTGATTAAAAAAAAAAAAAAGAAAAGCGAGTTTGTGACCTCTCTCTCTCTCTCTCTCTCTCTCTCTCTCTCTCTCTCTCTCTCTCTCTCTCTCTCTCTGTTTAACATGGGACGTGGTGAGAGGATATCTTGTCTGTCTATGGGGATGTCTATGATTGTGTGATAAACATCAACGCAGCATTTTCACTGAAATTACAGATGCCAACATCACCAAACTGGGCAAAACGATGACTGTTGCCAAGACCCTTTTCACCCACTCAACTGCACAAACTCATGCTACCTGCAGTTAAAAGATGTAATTACGCTATCAATGTTTTCAGCCGTAAAAGCAATATTTAAAAAAAACTGACATTTTATCGGAAATCATGATCCGTGAGAATGACTGTGTTATTAAGTGTATATTAAGTCGCACTGGATGCAAACTGTTTGAACAAGTGTGAAGTCACATTGTGCCAAGAGCAGTCCATTCATTATGATTTTTTGCTCAATATGGATGCAGATATCAATAACTATTAAACTGAATGTTTAACAGAGATAAGCTGGCTGCACACTCAACTTGCCTAATACGATTACGTTAGATTACATAGGTTTCGTATTTACGGGGAATCACCTAGGTGAAGCTACATGACAGCAGCAAATAAAGCAGTCTTACGTATTTGGACTAAAACAGGGCGAAAATTCATGCAAAGATTGTGGACTTACAGCCTAGCAACTGCTCACGATCAGATTTTAAGGCCTTCTTCCTTGCGCTGAACCCTGTGAAGTGATCTGAAGCGATCAAAGCTAAGTGAATTTTCGTTGTTTTATTCGTTTATGTCTCACCCGATGAAGACCTAAGAGGTCGAAACGCGTTGTGTTTCGTCTTGTGACTCGTTTGTCCACGTTCTCTGGGCGGTTCGCTAACATTTATTTAAGATTTGTTTAGATTTCCGCCTGCAGTCCTCTCGCTTTGCAACATGATGATTAAGTTGTATCCAGTTTTGCTAACGACACGCATCTGGAGTAGGTTAGCACAAAGATCTGAATTTTTCAGTCAAAAAATAAGACTGTGAACAAAGCGTCTAATGGAATTAGGTCACTGGAAGAAGACTGTGAAGAAAGCGGTCTAATGGAAGTAGGTCACCGGAAGAAGACTGTCAGCAAAGCGTTCAATGGAACTGGGTCACTGGAAGAAGACTGTCAGCAAAGCGTTCAATGGAACTGGGTCACTGGAAGAAGACTGTCAGCAAAGCGTTCAATGGAACTGGGTCACTGGAAGAAGACTGTCAGCAAAGCGTTCAATGGAACTGGGTCACTGGAAGAAGACTGTCAGCAAAGCGTTCAATGGAACTGGGTCACTGGAAGAAGACTGTCAGCAAAGCGTTCAATGGAACTGGGTCACTAGAAGAAGACTGTCAGCTAAGCGTTCAATGGAACTGGGTCACTAGAAGAAGACTGTCAGCAAAGCGTTCAATGGAAGTAGGTCGCTGGAAGA
>CM065729.1:1147500-1150000 GCA_033310375.1 Conus canariensis | reverse complement strand
CTTTTTTAAAGGTCGTTGTCTTCATTGTATTTTCGCCAAGCATGTGTGCAAAATACGGCAAATTTGTAAGGATAAACAGATCTGCATTCGATTTAATTACAAACTGATAGAAAATCACAATGAAGACAATGCGACTGCTTATATTGACACGGGCTGTCTCAGTGTCAGACACTCCCCTGGGTTACTTTCCGTTGCAGTCTGGAAACCACTGTGTAGCATGCTTGAATTTCTTTTTTTTACAATATTCGTTTTTGACCAGGATGCCGAATGAGAGCAAAAATAAGTGATGTATAGCTTGAATTCGATCTGTAAATGGAGACAGAAGTATTCAACAGTTTACTTCAAATTATTTCAATGTTTACCCTAAATACACGCACACATACACACGGACAGACAAACGTAACAATAGATACACAGACAGATGGACATACAGACACACTGACGCACGGTCGCATGAGCGCACTCACCCACGCATGCACACACGCACGCACCCCCACACACATTCACTATCTATCTATCTATCTATCCATCCATCCATCTATCCATCCGTCAACCCATCCACCCACTCTCCTCTTTCTTCTCTTCCCTCTCCCCCCCTCCCCTTTCTCTTTCTCTGTCAAGCTACACGAATGGCTACATTGTGTGTACATGTACACGCGATTGGTACCGGATTAAACTGCCTTTCATTTGTTAGGCATAAACCATTCCCTTCAATTCCAAATGCGTACTGTTAGGCATAAACCATTCCCTTCAATTCCAAATGCGTACTGTTAGGCATAAACCATTTCTCTTCAATTCAAATTACGTACTACCCCCCCCCCCCCCTTCCCTGTTCTCTCTCCTCCCTACCCGTCAACAGACTTTCTGTTTGATATTTTATCAGTTTTCAAGCCGATAGTCTGCGCAGTTAATTACATGTAGGTATTAAACTCTGGTTACAATCCTGTTTTCATTCGTTATTCGCCCAAGGATACAACGGACTGGTGCGAGCAAACACTGACGCGCCTATCTCTCGTTCGTGTTCTGTTGCTACCACTACTATTACTGCTCCACTGATACAACGGACTGGTGCAGCAAACACACTGACGCGCCTATCTCTCGTTCGTGTTCTGTTGCTACCACTACTATTACTGCTCCACTGATACAACGGACTGGTGCAGCAAACACACTGACGCGCCTATCTCTCGTTCGTGTTCTGTTGCTACCGCTACTATTACTGCTCCACTGATACAACGGACTGGTGCAGCAAACACACTGACGCGCCTATCTCTCGTTCGTGTTCTGTTGCTACCACTACTATTACTGCTCCACTGATACAACGGACTGGTGCAGCAAACACACTGACGCGCCTATCTGTCGTTCGTGTTCTGTTGCTACCGCTACTATTACTGCTCCGCTGCTGCTGTTGCTATTGCTGCTGCTGTTACTACTACTACTACTGTTACTAGGACTTCTGCTATTTCTACGCATGGATATACACATTTTCACACACACAAGCACGCGCGCACGCTCGAGCGCACACACACACGCACACACACACGCACACTTGCACGCGCGCGCATACACACACACACACACACACAAAACACACACACACACACACACACACACACCAACACACACCACACACACACAGAAACCAGGAAACAATACTTCGTCTATTTATCGTTGAGACAAGAGAGAGAGAGAGAGAGAGAGAGAGAGAGGAGAGAGAGAGAGAGAGAGAGAGAGAGAGAGAGAGACAGACAGACAGACAGACAGACAGACAGACAGACAGAGAGATACGGAGAGAGAGAGAGAGAGAGAGAGAGAGAGACAGACAGACAGACAGAGAGATACGGAAAGAGAGAGAGAGAGAGAGAGAGAGAGAGAGAGAGAGAGAGAGAGAGGAGAGAGACAGACAGACAGACAGACAGACAGAGATAGAGAGACAGAGACAGACACAGACAGACAGACAGAGAGAAAGACAAACACACAGAGAGACAGCACCACACGCACTATTCACTCGCAGCATGATGTGGTGAATCAGCTTGCGCCGGCTGCTGATCTGACACTCGTAGACCCCAGCGTCCTTGGGCAGAACGTCCTTGATGCGCAAGTTCCACTCCAGCCGCTCTGGGACGCTCTGGATGGAGTAGCGCTCGTCGTTCACGTACACCAGCTGGCCTATGGTCAGGGGGTTGGGGTCGGAGGCTCTCCGCCAGATGATCTGAAACAACACACACACACACAGGACGATGGAGAAGGTCTCTGAGTGTTGCCTGGGGGTTTTGGGGTCGGAGGCTCTCCGCCAGATGATCTGAAACAACACACACACTCACACACACACACACACACACACAGGACGATGGAGAAGGTCTCTGAGTGTTGCCTGGGGGTTGGGGTCGGAGGCTCTCCGCCAGATGATCTGAAACAACACACACACTCACACACACACACACACACAGGACGATGGAGAAGGTCTCTGAGTGTTGCCTGGGGGTTGGGGTCGGAGGCTCTC
>CM065729.1:1137500-1140000 GCA_033310375.1 Conus canariensis | reverse complement strand
TCATTTGTTTATCAATTAATTCATTTGTTCATTTATGTATCTGTAATTCATGTACTTGCCTTTTTTCTTATATATTCTCTTTTGCAGGGTAGGGGTGTAGAATGAGTCCTGGGTTGGATGGAAGTGATGGGAAGAGCTTTCAATTCCTCCTCTTACAGAGGCAAATTCTGTTGGTTTTGTGCCTCTCCCGGCAGTGTCTGGAAGCAACCGCAGGCTGCAGTTGAGCCTTGATATGCCCCCCCCCCCCCTCCCCTCAAATCCATCCACCCATCCACTCTTCCTTTTCCTCTCTTCCCTGTGTGAAATTAAGACTGGAGTTGTTAGAACTGCTAGATCTAAATACACTGACACTCCCTCCTCCCCTCAATATAACCGTGCTGATAGAGTATATGCGTTTGTACACAAGTACGTTTTTTTTAAAAATATTTTTTTAATACATTTTACTTGCTGATCTGGTTGTACTTTTTCCCTCCATCATCTAAGATGTTGGATTTCCAGCATAATCAACACTTGTGTAAACATACATACATACATACAATCATTTTTTATTGCAAACTTTGTGACAACTACAATTATGCAACCTTGTCCATAAATGTTCAAAACACCAACAACAGACACAGTTGTGGTCCAGAAAGTATGTTTTAAAAGAGTGACATTTTTCTGTTTCATGCCCCCCCCCCTCCCTTTCTCTCTCTCTCTCTCTCTCTCTCTCTCTCTCTCTCTCTCCCCTCCCTCCCCTCTCTCTCTCTCTCCCCCTCCCTCTCCTCTCCTCTCTCTCTCTCTCTCTCTCTCTTTCCCCTTATTCTTTTCTATTCATCTCGCGTTCTCATTGTCAGTGAGTCCATTTCTCTCTCTTCTTTTCTTTGCATGGATTTAGGGCTCTTGCCTGTTCCTGAGGAACTGTCGTCTCACCCAAACACGCCTTGACCCAATCATTACTGACATACTCAAGTATTTGGCCAGTTTTTTGCTCCTATATTTGGACAAACCGAGCAGACAAAGGCCTGGAACCATATGTTTGTGGACAATTCCTAATGACCCAATAACGATAGTGATGACTTTTGTATCAAACCCTGCCTCACCCAATGAAAAACAAAGAGGCATGTATTTTTGAAACTTTTCTTCATAGCATAACTGAAGAACTGGATCAAAGGGGTTGGAAATTTCGACAATGAAAGCCTTTGAGTTGCTATGATCGATGAGACAAAGGTCAGGTTTATACTGATTGGCGTTGTTGTAAACGGGAATAATGCAGTTGTGAAACTCTTCAACGAATTCAGTCACCACATGTTTTTGAAGTTCCTTTTTGATGATGTCCACACACCTACCATGCCTCTGAGTGTACAGGCCTTTTAAGGCCTGACAACCATTCAGAGCATGCGAAACTGTGTCTGTGTGAAATGCACAAAGAGAACAATGGTTTGGATACGTGTGTGGGTAGTACGTATGACACACGGCGTTAGTTTCGAGCAGCTGGAGCCGTCCTTTTGAAACAAATCTGGTCAGGTGGTCGTTTATGTTGGGGTTGATGAGATGGTCAGCTGACTGCTTCATGTCTGCTGATGGAATGCTGTCGCGGAAAAGTCTTCCCTGTTGTTGAAGGCCTTGAACGTGTTGCAGATCCTTGTCCATCTCCATTCTCTTGATGGCGCTGAATAGCTGATTGGGGTTGGTGTAGCGGAGCCGAACAATACCATCCTCTGATGCTGGAAGCACGATTCCAAATAAGTCGCCTTGCTCATCGTATTCGAGTTTCAACTCAAGACGCATGCACAATTCATTCAGTTCTACAAACGAAGAACGGGACGTATATATATTTATATATATATATATATATATATATAATATATATATATATATATATATATATATACACACACATCTATATATATATATACATATCTATATTAATGTATATATACATTTCCAAAAAAAAATTCAGATTCTAAAGACGCACCAGCGTTAAGGCAGGGAAAGGAGCATCCTCTCTCATCCCCCCCCCCCCCCCCACAACCCCCGCGCCCCCTCTTCCATTCGTCTGCATTACTTTCCAGTTTTACCATGCCATTTGTCTCCTGTTCCCTTCCACTCTGAGTTATGCAGCCATTAATTTCAACTTGAAAACCTCACACTCACCAGAACATCTTTTCTCCTGGTCCGGGCACACATCCACCCTCCCATGAATATTGAAGACTTTTGTCTTGAAGGTGATAGGAAATCAGCTAGGAGAGAGAGAGAGAGAGAGAGAGAGAGAGAGAGAGGAGAGAGAGAGAGAGAGAGAGAGAGAGAGAATTACACAGTGCAAAAAATGGCTTAACAAAGTAACAACAACAACAAAATTGCAACTGGGATATTCTACAGTCTTTGTAGCGTCCCATTGGAAGGACGGGACCTCACACAACGAATAAACATAATTATTTGTATACACGACTACCCTCAACATGGATTGACCACTGCATTCAGACTGCTTGCTTGAGACCACTGATAGAAAGCAGTGCAG
>CM065729.1:1105000-1130000 GCA_033310375.1 Conus canariensis | reverse complement strand
GGATATCGAAGAGTTGGAATGCTATGATAGATCCGTGTGATGGGATATCGAAGAGTTGGAATGCTGTGATAGATCCGTGTGATGGGATGTGGAAGAGTTGGAATGCTGTGATAGATCCGTATGATGGGATGTCGAAGAGTTGGAATGCTGTGATAGATCCGTATGATGGGATGTGAAGAGTTGGAATGCTGTGATAGATCCGTGTGATGGGATTCGAAGAGTTGGAATGCTGTGATAGATCCGTATGATGGGATGTCGAAGAGTGGAATGCTGTGATAGATCCGTGTGATGGGATGTGGAAGAGTTGGAATGCTGTGATAAATCCGTATGATGGGATGTCGAAGAGTTGAAATGCTGTGATAGATCCGTATGATGGGATGTGGAAGAGTTGGAATGCTGTGATAGATCCGTGTGATGGGATATCGAAGAGTTGGAATGCTGTGATAGATCCGTGTGATGGGATGTCGAAGAGTTGGAATGCTGTGATAGATCCGTATGATGGGATGTGGAAGAGTTGGAATGCTGTGATAGATCCGTGTGATGGGATATCGAAGAGTTGGAATGCTGTGATAGATCCGTGTGATGGGATGTCGAAGAGTTGGAATGCTGTGATAGATCCGTATGATGGGATGTGGAAGAGTTGGAATGCTGTGATAGATCCGTGTGATGGGATATCGAAGAGTTGGAATGCTGTGATAGATCTGTGTGATGGGATGTCGAAGAGTTGGAATGCTGTGATAGATCCGTGTGATGGGATGTCGAAGAGTTGGAATGCTGTGATAGATCCGTGTGATGGGATATCGAAGAGTTGGAATGCTGTGATAGATCCGTGTGATGGGATGTGGAAGAGTTGGAATGCTGTGATAGATCCGTATGATGGGATGTCGAAGAGTTGGAATGCTGTGATAGATCCGTGTGATGGGATATCGAAGAGTTGGAATGCTGTGATAGATCCGTGTGATGGGATATCGAAGTGTGGGAATGCTGTGATAGATCCATGTGATGGGATCTCGAAGTGTGGGAATGCTGTGATAGATCCGTGTGATGGGATATCGAAGAGTGGGAATGCTGTGATAGATCCGTGTGATGGGATATCGAAGTGTGGGAATGCTGTGATAGATCCGTGTGATGGGATATCGAAGAGTGGGAATGCTGATAGATCCGTGTGATGGGATATCGAAGAGTGGGAATGCTGTGATAGATCCGTGTGATGGGATATCGAAGAGTGGAAATGCTGTGATAGATCCGTGTGATGGGATATCGAAGAGTGGAAATGCTGTGATAGATCCGTGTGATGGGATGTCGAAGTGTGGGAATGCTGTGATAGATCCGTGTGATGGGATTCGAAGTGTGGGAATGCTGTGATAGATCCGTGTGATGGATGTCGAAGTGTGGGAATGCTGTGATAGATCCGTGTGATGGGATGTCGAAGTGTGGGAATGCTGTGATAGATCCGTGTGATGGGATGTCGAAGTGTGGGAATGCTGTGATAGATCCGTGTGATGGGATGTCGAAGTGTGGGAATGCTGTGATAGATCCGTGTGATGGGATGATCGAAGTGTGGGAATGCTGTGATAGATCCGTGTGATGGGATGTCGAAGTGTGGGAATGCTGTGATAGATCCGTGTGATGGGATGTCGAAGAGTGTAATGCTGTGATAGATCCGTATGATGGGATTCGAAGTGTGGGAATGCTGTGATAGATCCGTGTGATGGGATGTCGAAGTGTGGGAATGCTGTGATAGATCCGTTGATGGGATATCGAAGTGTGGGAATGCTGTGATAGATCCGTGTGATGGGATTCGAAGTGTGGGAATGCTGTGATAGATCCGTGTGATGGGATGTCGAAGTGTGGGAATGCTGTGATAGATCCGTGTGATGGGATGTGGAAGGTGGGAATGCTGTGATAGATCCGTGTGATGGGATGTGGAAGAGTGGGAATGCTGTGATAGATCCGTGATGATGGGATGTGAAGAGTTGGGAATGCTGTGATAGATCCGTGTGATGGGATGTCGAAGTGTGGGAATGCTGCGGTTTACTTTGATCCCTCAGCACTCCCCCACGCCACCCAACCCCCTGCCCTCCTTTGAGAGAGAGAGAGAGAGAGAGAGAGAAGAGAGAGAGAGAGAGAGAGAGAGAGAGAGAGAGAGGAGAGGACTTTGATATTTTTTGTCATTACCAAAGAGGTCTTTTGACAATGGGGGGGGGGGGGGGGGGTGGAGGAACAGAACAAAAACATTTCCCTCTTCCTTTCCTGCAAACAAATAGTACACTTTCATTCCTAGTGTATATCAAATCCAAATTAACAAAAACAAATATATTCGTAACATTTCGTTATGTCCTCACCTCACGCACAGGAGTAATGCAGTAAAGTTTAAAAAAAACAAACAAACAAAAAAAAACCCCTTAAGACTGACTTGACCATCCACTCAATCAAATGATGACATTGTATTTTACTGATGTCTTCAACATGAAAAAAAAACAAAAAAAACAAACAAAAAACACCAAAAACAAAAAACTTAAGACTGACTCGACCATCCACTCAATCAAATGATGACATTGTATCTTACTGATCTCTTCAACATGCGATGAATGATAACATTCATTCAGATATCTCTTATAATGTATTATCTTCAATTTCACTATCCTTCATCCGTCTAATTTTCAATGCTTCCGCGATGAATTTCGCAACTGATTTAATTACAAGTTCATCATCTGATGATAACACACCAGCGACATTTTGTCTTTTCGCTATATCTAACTGGAAAAATGAACAGTTTGTCCGCACTTCATTATAAGCAGTACAGTGGAACAGAAAGTGTTCTTCGTCATCAATATGTCTACATGCAGGACAAGGAGATTCTGTGGATGTTTCACATTCAAACCATCTTTTGTTCGCATTAAAACCTAAATTCCTCAACCTAAATCTTGCGTAATTTATTCTGTGCCATTTATCTGTTATGACATTGAGAAACTTTTCAGAATGAAACACATTCTTAAATGAGAAAAACCACGATATTTTTCTTTACTTTCCATATCAGAGTGTCAATCTGTTTAAAAGAACAAATAAGCCTGTCTTTAAATTCCGCAATGAACTGTTGCTCAGTTCCTACTTCCTGAGTCATCCACACTATTCCAAAACCCTGTTCTGAAAGGACTTTCTTTACTTTATAAGCCCAGTTTTCTTTACCTTTTTCCATTTCTAGAAGCATCATATCATAGGCTTGCCTGCTCAAACGGGACTGGGGTAGCTTCAAGATCTTCAACCAATACTTAATACATTTCACAAATGTACTTATATACAAAGGGTATCTGCCCATTTCTCCATATAAGACGGTGTTGGATGAATGAATAGGTACTTGAAGGAAACGCTTCATAGCATACGTATGTACTTTTTCCATCTGCGAATTTTCATGTAAGCCCCAAATTTCAGCTGCATAAGTAAGAAGAGGTTTTATCTGTGTATCAAACATTTTCCAAAATATACCACAGCCTGTACAGTTCAGTTTTCTCAGGGATTTCAGAATTTCAATAGTACCTTTTTTCCCTTTTCTCAGAGATTCTCCCCATGCGTAACGGAAAGTTAATTTTGTTGAAAATATCATTCCAAGATATTTATATGAATTAACTACTTGAACATCTGCATTTCCATAAGACCATTTTTCATACACTGATAGGTGGCCACCCATTCTAAAGACCACTATATTCGTCTTATCCAAGTTAACTGATAAACCTAAGCGATCTGCTTCTTCTTTCAAACATTTAGGTGGTTTTGCAAACCTACAACTGTCCCGGACAGAAGAACAACATCATCAGCATACAGTAGTAAAACTAATTCAACTGCTCCAGGTATCATCTGGATACCATGTCTTCCTTTGCGGGACAATTCCACCGCCAGTTCGTTTATGAAAAAAGAAAACAACTGTGGACTCAACAAGCATCCTTGTTTTACTACATTTGGACAATCAAAATAATCTGAATACTCACTCTTCACACGTACACATGCAAGCACTGAGTTGTATACCCCTCTCATAGCCATGTACAATTTACTATTAACACCACTTTTACGGAGTACATTCCACAGAGCATTCTGATTTACCGAGTCAAAGGCCTTCTTGAAATCTACAAAATGCAATGTAGAGCTTCGAGTTGCAGAGTAGATGTTTCTGAATCAAAGAATATAGTGTAAATATATGTCTATGGTGCTGTAACTGGTTCTAAAACCTGCTTGTTCTTCCACTATTTTTTCTTCAGTTTCAGCCCATTCAGTTAATCTTGCATTTAGTATGTAAGTGTAGATTTTACTTAAAATGCTGGTAAGTGATACTCCACGATAGTTGTCGGTATTGTTCAACGTCTCCTTTGTTTTTGTAAATTGGTACAATTATAGATTTAGCCCATTCTGATGGAAAAATACCATTATCAAAAAGTTGGGTGAATAAATGAACAAGAAAATTGATTACAGTTATGTTTGCATTCTTCAACATTTCTGCTATGATTCTATCTGGTCCTGCACTCTCTCCTAATTTTAACAGTTTAATACCAGCAACGACTTCTTCACTGGAAATAGGTTGATCAAATAATGGGGCTCAATTTCATTTTCTTCAACCATACTAGTTTCTTCTTCCTCACTTTTATTATCAAAACTATGAAAAACGCTCCAAAAATGGTCTTGCCACTGTTGAACTGAGATTTCGTTATACACAAAACTGTTTTTGTTTATAGATCTTATCACTGACCAGAACATTTTAGAATCATTGACTGAATTTTTTAGTTTCTTTAACCTACTTTCTTTAAACTCCAGTTCCTTTGTTTTCCTTAGCGTAACATACTCTTTACGTGATACAGCGTATTCGTCTCTTTTCTTACTTTTATCCTTGGCTGTTTTGCATCTCTGAAATCTTTTTAATAACCTTTTAACTTCCTGTTTCTTTCGTTCGCACTCATTATCAAACCAGTCATTGTATGTTCTGCTGCCTCTACAAATGAACTCGAACCATACAAGCTGCGGCTCCGCACAAAGCACTGACAAATTTATCTAGACTCTCATTCACGTTAATTTGTAATAACTGACGCGCTTTTTGCATGCTGTCTAGAAATTCCTCACCTTCAAGTTCATTTTTGAATATACCAGCATATTCATCAGCCCAGACAATTTTTTCTTCACATTGTTCGGCTGAATACCTCTTCTCTAGTTTACAACAATTACTTCTCCATATTCCTTCAACTGGTAAATGCCATGAATAAATGCAATCACCAATGTGTAAATCAAAGTTTGACAACAAGCCATTGTGAACCAGTACGTAATCGATCACACTACATCCGTTTGGAGACACAAAGAGAGAGAGAGAGAGAGAGAGAGAGAGAGAGAGAGAGAGAGGAGAGAATACTCAGGGGAGCTCAGAACTCTTCCAGGATCGCATAGATCATGGAAAACTATAATGTCAGGGAATACATTGGTCGGGTTGGACTGGAAGATCATGGAAAACTATCATGTCAGGGAATACATTGGTAGGGTTGGACTGGAAGAGTTACTTACCGTGCACTTAACAATGGGATATGAAAATAGGAAATGTTGATGTTTGTTACTCTAAACTGTTTCAAGATACCATAAAGAGGCATTGTTCATGCATAGAGATTAATTCGTAAACAAGAACTTTACGATATAGTGATCAGTGAAAAAAGTTGTAATAAGGAATACAGAAGGGATACATTTGAGCAAAGACACTTTCCGACTCCGGGTTGTTCATATTTGTGTGTGTTCTGACTCAAGAGTCTAATAAAGATTTTACCTTGGGAAATTTTCGGCCAGCTACTGCTGGTCTTCATCAGCCCCGACTGACTGGTAGTTGTGGTGGGTGTTGGTGTTCCCTGAGTTGTCCTCACTGGTTGAGTGATGGGTGTTCAGCACAGACTTGTAAATGGGGGGGGGGGGGGGGGGGGGGGGGGGGGGGGGGGCAGGTCATAGCCACAGTCTCTGTTCAAACTTACAGGATTCCTTGCTGGATTCCGATCCGTATTCACAAGATAGACTTGCATCAACATTGAATAGGCGTGTCCGTGGGACATATACCGGATTTGGAACGAGGGTGGATAAATTCATTGTTGTACTCTCCCCCCCCCCCCCCCCCCGCTCCCATTACATCTTTGCCAGCGGACAGACGAACGGACATGTGTGAAATCAGGTGCCTCTTGGCGGAAGTTTATAAAACAAACAAACCAACAACAACAACATCAACGAGAACAAAATAAGCCTCCAAATGGCCGCTCGCTTGCTAGCGACTTCACATCATTCTGGGACAACTCCATAGGATGAAATATGGAACAGAACGACATCCTGCTTTTTGCTTCGATGCTTGCTTCCAAAACAAACACACAAACACGCAAACAAACAAACAAACAAACAAACAAACAAAGGCAGACTTAAAATGAAAATTGATCTTGCAAAAACATGCACCCCTCTTTCTGTGTGGCAGATGAGAGGAGACTTCAGCAAAAAGTCTGTGCATACATACGTGTGTGTGTGTGTGTGTGTGTGTGTGTGTGTGTGTGTGTGTGTGTGAGGATGTGGGTGTGTGGGTAGAGAGAGAGAGAGGGTGGAGGGTGTGTGGAGTGTGTGTGTGTGTGTGTGTGTGTGTGTGTGTTAAGACTCAACTATGAGTCTGCATGATTATATAGCTGTACACATTATCACTCAATAAATAATCACATTCCCAAACATACATACAGGTATTTAGGAAAAAACATCGTCTTTCTTCACATGTATATCATCCAGCAAAAAGGTCCAAGTGACGAGCTTACACGTTACTTATGAAAAAATAGACATCTAGTAAATATAACTCAAATATTAAGCCTTATCTTATCATCCCAGTTGTCAGTGACTCCCACAAACAAAAGCGTTTAATTCTCTGTGTGCATTCATGCCATCCTTGCAGTTTGAGTTTCCATTTTTTGTTCAAGTACGAAACTGTGATATATTTCTGCCAGAGTCGATGGTTTCAACATGTTCGAAGGCGATGTTGTGGGGTGGAAGTGTGGCGCCTGTGAAGGCGATGTTGTGCGGTGGAAGTGTGGCGCCTTTGAAGGCGATGTTGTGCGGTGGAAGTGTGGCGCCTTTGAAGGCGATGTTGTGCGGTGGAAGTGTGGCGCCTTTGAAGGCGATGTTGTGCGGTGGAAGTGTGGCGCCTTTGAAGGCGATGTTCTGGGGTGGAAGTGTGGCGCCTTTGAAGGCGATGTTGTGCGGTGGAAGTGTGGCGTCTTTGAAGGCGATGTTGTGCGGTGGAAGTGTGGCGCCTTTGAAGGCGATGTTGTGCGGTGGAAGTGTGGCGCCTTTGAAGGCGATGTTGTGCGGTGGAAGTGTGGCGCCTTTGAAGGCGATGTTGTGCGGTGGAAGTGTGGCGCCTTTGAAGGCGATGTTCTGGGGTGGAAGTGTGGCGCCTTTGAAGGCGATGTTGTGCGGTGGAAGTGTGGCGCCTTTGAAGGCGATGTTGTGCGGTGGAAGTGTGGCGCCTTTGAAGGCGATGTTGTGCGGTGGAAGTGTGGCGCCTTTGAAGGCGATGTTGTGCGGTGGAAGTGTGGCGCCTTTGAAGGCGATGTTCTGGGGTGGAAGTGTGGCGCCTTTGAAGGCGATGTTGTGCGGTGGAAGTGTAGCGCCTTTGAAGGCGCTGTTGTGCGGTGGAAGTGTGGCGCCTTTCAAATGGTGACGCACACTGGTGCTGGCTCTGCAGCAAAGAATCAGTCATCATCAGCCGCCGTGGCGAAGTGGTTAGCATCACAGACTCCCGTCAAAGCCATAAGTTGTGGGATTTTTCTGCCTCGACTGGCTCGTACCCCGAGCTACTATGACTTCCCGTGGGAAGACTCGGACCACATAGTCGAATTTTATTTATTTAATCAGGATGCATCTCTGACAATTTCGGTCCATTTTCCTGACCAACACTGCAGATGACTGTATCTCTCGGGCATGGTTGACGCCGGGATATAGAAAGCGCAGAGTACAGACAGCCCTGTCGTGCAGTCTCAGAGTAGAATGGATGTCCATAGCATCATCTTTATTATCCTCATCCTCATCCTCATCAGTCGGCATTTAAAAAAAAGTCTCAACGTCTGCAGCTCTTCACGTCCTGTTCCTCAGTGACCTCAGTTTTGATACCCCCCCCCCCTCCCCCCCACGCCTATACCCTTGGTGAAGTTCGTGTCGAGGACGCCTGTATCGGTAAGTTCATCGGGTTCGTTGGACGGACGTGGGGGCGTCCTTCAGAGAAAGAGCTTACTGACTGACTCCGGCTCTGCGACTAAGCAATTATTGTCGTCAGTAGGAGGGGGTTAGTAGATGGTATCCTGCGTACGTTCGATCAGAAATGGTGCCACTGAACACCACTGAAGTGACACAGCAGCAATGCAGAGTCTTCGCTGGTGGGTTGCCTCATGAGGACTTGACAGTGGCTGCTACCTGTGGATTGCTGATGGCGGGACTGTAGCACGATAAGACATGGACATATGGAGAGGACTTGACAGTGGCTGCTCCCTGTGGATTGCTGATGGCGGGACTGTAGCACGATAAGCCATGGACACATGGAGACATGGAGAAAGGGCATGAATGAGCGGCATGGTTGTAATACCACTGAAGAGGCACTAAGAGAGAGAGAAAGAGAAAGAGAGAGAGAGAGAGAGACAGAGAGAGAGACACAGAGAGAGAGAGACAGAGACAGAGAGAGAGACAGAGAGAGCGGAGAGAGAGAAAGTGAGAGAGAGAGAGAGGAGAGAGAGAGAGAGAGTGAGAGAGAGTGAGAGAGAGAGCGAGAGAGCGAGCGAGCGAGCGAGCGAGCGAGCGAGAGCGAGAGCGAGAGAGAGAGGAAGAGCGGGAAGAGAGAGGAGGAGAGAGAGAGAGAGAGAGAGAGAGAGAGAGAGAGAGAGAGGAGAGGGTGTTATTTACACGGCGGACTGCAGTAGGTGATATTTTGATATGCTTGAATAACACAGGTTCCAGTGAATGTCAACAAGGTGACCTGGTAGCGGGACAGTTTCTATTCCGATGCGTTGGTTCCTAACGGATTGATGTTGACTCATCTGTATGGATTGCATGCGCTGGTGATGCAACACGACCATCCTGAATGTAGCTGTGACCAAGACGAAAGGATTGAGGGGATTTAACTGTGGGGTGGGACGGCAGATAAAGCACAGAAACACACACACACACACACACACACACACACACACACACACACACACACACACACACACACACAGGCACGCACACTCACTCACACACGCACGCGCACACACACACACACACACACACACACACACACACACACACATACACACACATCCACACACAAACGCGCGCGCGCGCACGTACGCACACACGCATGCGCACACGCACGCATACAAACACATACACACACACGCGCACGCATGCACGCATACACACACACACACGCACGCATGCATGCACACGAACACACACACACACACACACACACACACACACACACACACACACACACACACACAATATATATATATATATATATATATATATTATATAGAGAGAGAGAGAGAGAGAGAGAGAGAGAGAGAGAGAGAGAATACGAATAGAATACGAATACGAATACGAAGTGTTTTATTCAGATTTAGGCCTAGGCCCCTATCCGAAGGGGATTGTCATTCACCGACTCATATAATCACACACACACACACACACACACACACACACACACACACACACACACACACACACACACACCACACACACACACACACACACACACTACACACACACACACACACACACATACATAACATAGAATTTAGACTCTGGTCATAAAGCATTTGTCATGCCCTAAACAGAACAACGTTAAGCATAACAAAACAAACAATTTCATTGGTATCTGGTCCATCAATAGTACTTTTTATGTTGAAGCAGTACACAAACGTTTTAAAGCTTTGTAAGTGAATAGAGCTACATTAGATAGTACACTCTCATTTCTACATAGCATAAGTAAATTAAACCTGATTTGACACGGATCATTATAATACATGGATGAATGTATCTTATTCTCAAATCATGGAGAACAGGGCAACAAAGAATACTATGAATGGCATCTTCCTTAGAAACATGACACAAGCGACACATAACTTTATCTACTTTTTCACTGTATCTAAATCGGTGGCTGGCTATATCTGACACACCGAATCTAAGTTTTGTAAGAGCACTTTTAACATATCTATTCATAACAATTTCAACATATGGTTCCACAAGATTTGTTGCCTCAAATGCCCTATATTCAGCAAATCGGTTACTGGTGTGCACGTGACTATGCCAGTCTTGCCACCTACAGTCGATGATTCTTTGTTTGAAGCATTTGATAAAGGCTGTAATATTTTCGACTCCTTGGTTATCCCATACAAAAGCAAAACCATAAGAATATAGGCACTTACGAACATTTGTGGACCAAGTCTTCCTTTCATTAATGTCAAGATCATATAACACTTTATACGCTTTAAATGGTGACTTGTAATTTTCCATCCTTGTCAATTTCAGCTAGTAAGTGATGAATTTAACGTACGAGTTTAAATAAATGGGATCTCTCCGCAGTTCTCCATAAACCAAATCATTCGGAGTACGACTGTCGACGTTTAAAAAGCGTTTCATGGCAAACAAATGCAGCTTTTCAATAGCATTGCTGCTTTCGAACGTCCATATTTCAGTCCCATTTGGTAAAACTGACTGAACTTGTGAATTAAATAACTTTTTAAAATATATCAAAAGCACTACAGTCAAGCTTATACATTACCTTGAGAATAATTAGAACAGCTCTTTTTGCTCTAACTAAATCTCCACATGCATATGTAAAACTTAGCCTGGTTATAAAGAATATACCCAGATACGTATATACGTTTACTACTTTTACTGTATCATTTGCATCCATCCTTTGTTCATGTCTAGCCAGATACCCACCCTTGCAAAAAACAATGATATTGTTTTCTCCATATTCACTTTTAGCTTCAGTCTCGTTCCACCTGCATACAAACCATTCAACTGGAAAGAGAGAGAGAGAGAGAGAGAGAGAGAGAGAGAGAGAGAGAGAGAGAGAGAGAGACAGAGACAGAGAGAGAGAGAGAGAGAGAGAGAGAGAGAGAGACAGACAGACAGACAGACACACAGACACACAGACAGACAGAGACAGAGACAGAGACAGAGCAAGCATCCAGTTTCATTCCAGAATTCTGTCCTCAATCTACTATCGTACACATCGATCAGTCTCGCCCTAAGCACTTGAGGCGACCTCTTCCGCATGCTGATGATGTTCTCAAGACGTGGATCTCACCCCACTAAGAGGAGGACAGGTCAGTATGCCGAGTATTGTGGGTGCCAGACACGCGTCTTTAAGTGGCTTTAAAGTCTGTGACTCCCCCTGTCCCTGACAAACTGGATGGTTACCACTAGACGATTTAGAAGGATTACAGAGTGTGTCTGAATAGTCTTTGAGAGTTCTGGTCGTGGGAATTCTGGTGGTGGAAGACACACACATTTAGGTAAAGCCATTCCTGTCTATCTTCGGTGAACAAGGAGGACTTTCCTTCCGAAATGACTTTAATGGAAAGTAAAGACAAATCTGACTGCTGTGTCTTTTTTTTTTTACGGAGTTGTGCGTTTACTCTTGATGTCTCAAATTTACGTGCACGCTCTGTACATTTAAGGTCATCAGAACATGCGCCGGAGGTCAGGAGAGGTGATTTAGCAGACCTGGACAGGTAATTTTGTCTATTTATTTGTTGGTTTATGTATGTGTGGTATGTATGTAATATATGTATGTATGTATGTATGTATCTATGTATGTATGTATGTGTGTATGTGTATATGTATGTATTCATTATTTATCTGTTTATTCACTTATATACATATATTCAGTTATTTAATTTATTAGTTTATTCATTTATCTATGCATTGTTTTATCTATTTATTTATTCATTTATTTATCATTTTTGAGGAGGAGAGGTATGTTCTCAAAGCACACACATCATACTGACTAATTTCAAACGGTATTTGAAATAACTCGCCCGATAACATGGACGAACGAATTACAAGACAAAACACGACGCGTTTCGACCTCTTAGGTCTTCGTCAGATAAGCTAAACAAGACTCAGGACACTTTGGAACTAACTATCATACTAACTGTCTGGAAGGACTTCAGCGCTACAGTCCTTCGTCTCTTTAAATCCGCGACTCTTCATTCCTACAGTTCCTCACACTTTTGGCACTCAGCATACACCGTTCGTTAGACCTGAACTCTGTAGGACTATAGAGAGCCGTAGATCTAACTAATAGATCATAAGCGCTGTGTGTACGAAGAGCCGTAGGACAATAGACGTGCTTCTGTTCATGTCTTTAACGTCTTCCCGTGCTTCCTGCCGGCTTCCCTACACTCTAGCATTGTTGTTGTTGTTGTTGTTGTTGTTGTTGTTGTTCTTCTTCTTCTTCTTCTTCTTCTTCTTCTTCTTCTTCTTCTTCTTCTTCTTCTTCTTCTTCCGTCATCATCATCATTACTATCGTCATCGCCATCATTGTTGTTGTTATTGTTGTTGTTGTTGTTGTTGTTGTTCTTCTTCTTCTTCTCATTATCATTAACAGTCTTGCACAGCACGTTTCCTGGGCTGGACACCCATTTGCAAAATGAAAAAGCGTTTTGGCTACATTTTTTATGTTAAAAGAGCTTTCGATAGTGTTTGGCATGCCAGATTATTATTCAAATTAAGAAACATAGCTCTATATGGTAATCTTTATTATTATTTCAGAGAATTTGTTCAAGACAGAAAGCAACAAGTTAAAATGGAAAATACGTACTCTAAATTTCAATGATTACAAGTGGGATTTCAACAAGGCTCTGTGATAGCTCTAATGTTGTTTAACATTTTACTCTGTGATTTTCCAAAACATAAATAAAAATATCACAGCTGTGCAGTATGTTGACGATCTGTGCATATGGATGAACACTTAAATAAGGAATAATACTCCTAAAAGACCACTTAATTACTAAAAAAATTTACCAAAATAAATTAGACAGTCTTGGTAGATACATGTTTGAGAATGGTCTACTGTTTTCTTGTGAGAAAACATATATTTAACAATGACGTTGGTGAGCGGTTTTTCGTGTGTGCAAGATGTTATGAATGCGTTTACACACGGGATCTCGGTTTACTGTCTTATTTTCAAGAATTTTCGAGAAATGGAGTCAGAGCCACTGTTAACCCCGAGAGAAAAATCCTCATGCCTGGAGATTCGAAGTCTCAGCCCCATGATCCCCAGGATGACAAGACAAACACTCTGCTTATAGTGCTGTTTCATCCTGTTGCCTGTTCGGATCCATCTCCATCATTATATTTTCATTTCGTTAGCAGTGCATGTGCTTGTGAGCATGTGAGTGTGGACGAGCGAATGCGAGCTTGTGTGCGGCTTCCTAGAGAGAGAGAGAGAGAGAGAGAGAGAGAGAGAGAGAGAGAGAGAAGAGAGAGAGAGAGAGAGAGAGAGAGAGAGAGCTGTAAATCTACGTTCAGATATGCTATACAACTTGATCAGGGTGAAGACCATTATGTGGTATCAATACCCAGCACAAAAATCAAACTAGTTGGGATCGGGCTATCTTTCTATGATTGCCTACACATCTCCAGGATTCCCCCTTCACCCGCCCCCTCTCCTTCAACAATCACGCTCACACACACACACACACACACACACACATACACCACACACACACACACACACACACACACACACACACACACACACACACACACACACAGTACACACACGCATGTACGCAAACACAATCAAAGAATGCTTTTCCATCTTTAGAAGTTCAGGGCCGATTCTTTTAACATAACATCGCATTTAGTGTTCGGTTAGATTCTCAGAAATCTCCTATCAACAAATGAAATTTCACTGGATGGGCCTCTCTCTTTGTGTCTGTCTCTCTGTCTCTCTCTGTCTCTCTGTCCCTGTCTCTCTCTTTCTCACTCAAGCACATACACTCTCACACACACACACACATACACGCACGTACACACATACTAATGCATACTTACATCATATTGTCTTTCTCTTTCTCAGGGACAGAGAGAAGAGAGAGAGAGAGAGAGAGAGAGAGAGAGAGAGAGAGAGAGAGAGAGAGAAGGGCAGCCGTGCGTGCGCGCGCACACACACATAGAGTCACACACACACACACACACACACACACACACACACACACACACACACACACACACACACACCACACCACACCACACCACACACATACATAATTACAGGACAGACAGACAGACAGACAGACAGACACACACACACACACACACACACACACACACACACACACACACACACACACACACACACACACACTCACACGCACGCAGTCGTACACACACGCGCGCTCGCGCTCATGTGTGTGTGTGTGTGTGTGTGGTGTGTGTGTGTGTGTGTGTGTGTGTGTGTGCGCGCGCACGTGCCCGCGTGCGTGCGCGCGTGCGCACGTGTGTGTGTGCGTGCTCTTTTTCGTCGTGTCAGCTTAAACCAAACGCCGGTAAAACTGGTAGTACACACCTAAACTTCTCTCGTGCAACTTAACTCATAACACGTCTCTGCCATTCAACTATCTCGGAGTAAAAAAAAATCCTCAAAGTTTTCCGATCTGACCTGAAATCCGCCCCCCTCCCCCGAGATTTTAACCCCCGGGCGTGTGGGCAAGGAGAAGGGGGAGTGTGTGTGTGTGTGTGGGGGGGGGGGGGGGGGGGGCAGGAAAGTAGGCGACTGGCGGGAATGCGCAAAGCCCATAAATATGATTATACTGACTGGCAAACTACAGCCCATAATTCATTATTCGATCTCTGTGTGACGGAGGGAATGAGATCGTTTTTCCCCCCTAGGGGATGGTGATGGATGCTGAAGTCCAAAGTACATCACCACCTTGTGAAATTCTTTTTTTTTTGCCAGTCATTTTCTTTTTGCTGTCAATCTTTGAGTTTAAACCAATTTGAAATGTACTTCATAGCTCTTTGAGTTTAAACCAATTTGAAATGTACTTAATAGCTCTTTGAGTTTAAACAAATTTGAAATGTACTTCATAGCTCTACCTTTGAAGTTTAAACCAAATTTGAAATGTACTTAATAGCTCTTTGAGTTTAAACAAATTTGAAATGTACTTAATAGCCAACCGCCATGAAAACGTAGACAAACGAATCACAAGACTAAACACGATGCGTTTCGACCTCTTACGTCTTCTTCAGGCAAGATACAAAACACCCAGGACAACGAAACTGAACGAGCAATCACTTATCTTCATCCACTTCAGCGCAAGATGGGCGTTTATCTCTGAGTGTTTTTCTTTGTTCATAGTCGTTCACTTTTTCTCTCCCCCCCCCCCCCCCCCCGTTTATGTGGCCCATTCCTTTACCTTTCTTTTGGTATGTCTTAGTTCTGTTGTCTCTACTTAAAGCTTATGAGAAGCAGGTATTTAGGGACTTGATTGGCGACTAGCCAGCGACATTGTAAGCATTGTCTAGCGTGAGCGGTAGATGTCTATTTTACAAACTCGGAACAATACGGTCTGTTTTCTGTGTTGAACGTCATTTTGAAAATAATTATCAACTTTTAACGTTTTTTTTTTTTAATCAAAGGGGAATAAATTCAGACGAATGCTTCACCCACACAAAGAAGAACTTGTTTCATCTGCCTTGAAAATGTCAGTATGTTACTTATTATGATATTAATCTAATGTTTGTCATTTCTCTTCGTTGCGATATGTTAGTTGTTGTTGGGTATGCTTGTTTGGTTGCAAGAGAGAACTGTTTTCCCTCACTGTAGCTAGGCTATAACCATAATGAAACCAGACTAACATTTCCCATGACTCCCTGTCGCCCCTCCATGTTCTCTCCTGCTGGCTGCACACCAAAAGTCAATGCGCCAAGGTCTTGCTTAAGAAGTCAAGTATTTATAGACTGGCACTACTAGATTATTTTGAGAAGTTTTATTGTTTATGAAAGTTGCTTCTCCTTCGTTTCTTTCATATGCCCATCAAGGTACATGCCAGATGGTTCCAGATCAATAGGAAAGGAACGGAACTATTTTGGGGAGAACACCTGGCGCAAAGATAGGTCAGGGTGAGTGCGAAGGCCTGAAAATCTAACGTCAGGTAAGGGGTCGTTCACGCATTTCTAGATTGAAAATGATGTCATCGGTATAAATCCATAAACTAAGTAGAGATTGATGAGGGTTTTTTTTCCCATTTGATCTATTATTAGTTTGATATCCGTCTAGGGCAGAAATGTATGCTACGCATCAAGAGGCTTACATGGATTTTTAGTGATTCGGCGCAAAATGTTAATTGTGGCGTGTGGTCTGCTTCCACCCCTCTCAGTTCCGTTTCCTTCTAACCCCCTCCCAATCTCGTTCCTCCCTTTCCAGACTGCCCCACCGGGCTGAAGGAGGACGGGAGTGAAAATCCCACAACGATTGTGAGCATGTGAGGGCGGGCGGGAGAGCAGGAATGTGTACGAGACTAATCAAGCAGAGAGAGAGAGAGAGAGAGAGAGAGAGAGAGAGAGAGAGAGAGAGAGATTTTACCCATGTGCTGTGCGACTTTAAACCACACTACACGCCATTTCACTTTCATGGCTTGTTTATAAATAGAATGTTATTGAACAGGGACGTAGTCGGATGTTGTGTATGAACTTATTTTAAAAAAAATCTATTTTGACTAAATGGGCGGCAAATCAAAATGAACTCATTTGTTTCTGCATGTCAAGACATCTACAAAAATAAAGAAACTGAAACAATCTCTCTTCAACCTCTTTCATCCTCTCCCTTCCCCCCTCCCCCCCCCCTTTTTTTTTTAAGAGTCCATAAGGCATTTTTGCCATTTCTTCTCAAAGTTTCCCGATACACGCATGCTGTGTAAGTGGTGTGCTTCCATCATTCTTAAAAACGCTGGCAGGAGTTTCCCTACACGTAAAGTGCGTGTATTGTATTCTTAAATTGTGCATGCATGTACACACGAAAACAGCTCAGCCACTGGCACGCCTTGCACTATCTTGAAGTAGAATAATTCACTCAGAATCCTCCCCCCACCCCACCATCCCCCATCACATCTCCCCACCCCCATCCCTCCACACACACCCTCCCTCCCTCCCCAGGCTAGTCTGTGCCGGCCATTGTTGTTACTGCTCATTTGTACGGAAGGTGTGTGGTCTTTAGCTTTATTTATTTTGACAGCTGTACGCTGCTGGCGTCTTTGCAGCGAAAATCAATATTACCCTCCCCCCCCCCCTTTCTCTTTTCTTTTTATTTCCTGTTCTGTTTGTTTTCTTTTGTCTTATTCCATTCTTCATGCGTTTATTTCTCCGTTTATTCATGTTCATTTATTTGTTCATTGTTACATTATAGGTTGCATCCTGCACACCAGACGTCTCTATTTGTTTATTTAAATGATTGTTTATATAGATTACTTCTTGCCCGCTCTTCAGGCCACTTCAGGCATTTATATCATGGATTTGTTTGTTTATTGGTTGATTTACTAGTTTATTATATGTTAATTGTTTTTTTTTATGTCAAGCACTCAGTCTGGGAGTCAGATCTGTAGCCACAAGACTATCGCACCATAAGTTCTAGATACAAATCCCATATAACCTTCGATCATGTAAATGTGCGGCCTCTGTTTTAAAGGAAGAAAAAAATTAATATGTACTGAATAGTGTAGGCCCTATTTGGCATTAGTGCCCAGCATACAACTGAAGAACTTTGTTACAGGGAGTTGTGCCTATCTGTTAGCTTCTTTGTGTATAAATCTTGAGGATACCCTCTCACTCCCATCTTCCGCTCCCAAACACACACACACACACACACACACACACACACACACACACACACACACACACACACACACACACAGAGTATGGGCGGATCTGTAACACATCTTACAGAACAGTTTGTACAGAACAAAACAGTCAGTACACTGTCACGCTCGCACGCACACGCACGCACGCACGCACGCACGCACACATACACACACGCACACACACACACACACATGCACACACACGCACGCACGCACGCACGCACGCACGCGCACACACACACAGACACGCACACACACACACACACACACACACACACACACACACACACACACACACACACACACACACACACACACACACACACACACACACCAACACCACACATCTTCAGTGTAGCGGACCCGTAACACATCTTACAGAACTGTTTGTAGCACCAGTGTCAGTACATTAGCACAAAGGTATCAAGAGAGACAAGCAAGCAACCACTATAGCCCTCCAACCATCAATGACATCGGAAAGTTGCTGCTGCCTCATTGATACAGAGCAGTCACGGCAGTTGAACGGCAAGCGCTGCGTGTTCAAGGAAGCTGAAACCTCGGTGTATTCTGGGAGTGCTCAAACAGGAAGCACGCAAAACCTGAGGACTTCTTCTTGGTAGCCTACACACGGATTGGTAATTGTGCGCACGAAGGTCGCCTTTGAGGCAAAACACTGTCCATTTCTTCTCCTGTTTGCCGTGTTTGTGTCTGTTATGATATTGTTACCTCTTTCTCCCTTGTATTCTTCACTCAATTGCCACCACGTTCATCTCCACCATATTTTCAAAGAGACACTCCAGCAAGCTAACACATAGTCTTGAAATAGACGCGTGGAAATGTCTGAAGGGAGTTAACTGAACATGAAGTAGAACGTGCCGATAGAAGTAATGGTTCCTGCATGCATATGTCTCTTTATCAACTTAAGTACTTAATAAATTCTCCAGAGATACGGCTTTAAATTCCCACCGTAAAAAAACGAACACAAACGACGACAATGGTGTCCGAGTAAAAACTCCCCCCCCCTCCCCTTCCCCCAGGGAATAGCTATGCGTGTAAGATTTTTCTTGATTGACTGATTGATTGACTTAGTGGTTTAATCATTTGTTGTTCCTTCCTGCCTTCTTTCCTTCCTTCCCTCCTTGATTTACTCATTCATTTGCATTCCTTCATTCATTTTTCCTTTTCTGCGGGAAGCCGTTTTTACATGTGTTATTGTGAATAGCGTTTTTACATGTGTTATTGTGAATAGCGTTCAAATCCTCGGGGGGAAAATGCAACCGTTGACTACGTCTTAAGATGCAGGGCCGATTCTCACACAGAACACTAATTCCAACGTTTTATTAGCCTCCTTGATGCTGTCTCCCCATCAATAAACGAAAGCTCCCTGCACTGGCATTTCTGTCTCTGTTTCTCTCTGTCTCTGTTTTTCAGTTTCTGTTTCTATTCTTCCCTCAATCCCTTTCTACCTCTCTCTCCCTCTCTCTCCCTCTTCCCCCCTGTCTCTCTCTCTTTCTCTCTCCCTCCTTTCTCTATCTATGTTTGTGCCTGTCTCTGCCTGTCCCTGTTTGTCTGTCTGTCTTTTAATCTCTCCCCACCTGTCTGTCTGTCTGGTTCTGTCTCCCTTCTCAAGTACACAAACAAACAAAAGTATAATCGTAATATACTAATACATTGTCGAGTTTAGTTAGAACAAAATAACACACAAAAACAGACAATTCTCTCTCTGTTATTCTCTTTGTCTCTCTCTCTCTCTCTCTCTCTCTCTCTCTCTCTCTCTGTGTGTGTGTGTGTGTGTGTGTGTGTGTGTGTGTGTGTGGCGCGCGCGCGTGTGTGTATGCTCCTTCCTTTGCTGTATCTGTTTACGTCAAATGCTTGTAAAACAGGAAGCACACACTAAAAGTCCCCCAGCGGAATTCGTAACATGTTTAAGACATTCAGTTTGCGCAGGAAAAGCAAAAACAGAACAATGCAAACCGCTTTCCCGTGATGTGGACCCGCAGGACTTTTTTCTCTCGAATTTGCAGTGGAACATAAGGTCGGGGGGGGGGGGGGGGGGGGGGGATGAGATTGGGCCGGAGAGAATGGGGGAGTGGTGATGGTGGTGGCGGGGGGGGGGAGGGGGGAGCGGCTTTGTTTCCATGAATATCCATTACCTTGCAAAACTCAGCAACATAATTCTTATTAAGAGCTGTGCGTGCTGGAATATGCTGTTTATTTCAGGCGTTCCTTGCCTCTTCCCCCCCCCCCCCTTCTTCCTTGGCGATGCTGATCGATTTGTAAATCCAGCCCTGTATCCCCCTCGCCTCACGCAAAATTTTATGCTGATGATTTTCTTTTTATATCATCCTCTTTCACTCAAACCTTTTTTTTTTTAAATTTCAAACTCGTCCATCGTTTTCAACATTTGTCGCCCGTTCTCCTGTCTGTGGTCAGGAAGATGTTTGTGTCTTTACGTTTTTTTCTCTCCACAATTGGTAATGTACAAATGTTCATTTTCTGATTCTAATTTGGCGACTAGATCGTGAGACTGTGCACATTTTCCAGGCTGGATGTTAGCTGTCCATCGTGCAGTGTCTGTTTGTCTACAGACCATAGAATAGACAGCTTGGGTTGCATATTTTCATATTTTCTTCTACCTTTATTTGACTTGGAGGTGAAAAATCAAAGTGAGTGCCTGGCCCCTGAGTGCCTGGCCCCTGAGTGCCTGGCCCCTGAGTGCCTGGCCCCTGAGTGCCTGGCCCCTCAGATGAACCTAGTTTGACCTGACACGAGGATATCAGTAGAACAATCCTCATTTCACGGATTTAATGTCTGTAATTTGTAAACAGACTGTGTATGGACAAGGTGGTCTTGTCTTTCTTTCCTTCCTTCCTTCTTTCTTTCTGTTAACTAATTAATTGATTAACTGACGAATGAATAAATGAATGAATGAAGGAAGGAAGGAATGGATGAATCAATCAATTAATCACATCAGTACGTATTTCATCATGTATTTATTTTCTAATCTTTTTATAGTTTATCGTTGATGGATTGATTGACTAATTTCATTTACTTATTGATTGATTAATTAATCAATTAATTGATTAACTCATTTATTTGTGTATGTATTCGTTATCATTTTCTATTTATCTAGTTGGTTTTGCATTTAGTTTCGCGACATGTTTCCCTTTGTTGTAACAGGTCTGTGCGGTCAACTGGCTTACAGTCAAAATGAAGCAACTAACATGTCCCTTGGTCCCCCCCCCCCAACTCCTGTCCACTTGCATGCCTGCCCCCTCTCTCTCTCTCTCTCTCTCTCTCTCTCTCTCCTCTCTCTCTCTCTCTCTCTCTCCTCGTGCTTTCACTCCTTCCCCTGACACTTCGGTCTGAATTCTCACAAAAGCATTCCCTCATTCCCAACTTCTTCTTTCAGCCATGCAATTCAGAATCCATTTTCAGTTGGAACTTGACATGCATCACTCAAACAACTAAGTATTCCAACGTCCAGTCGATTTTTAACTTAATACATTTTTGCTTACATAACCTAGATTCCGATATTTTACCTAATTTCAACCAACTTTAACGGCTCCAAAATAAGAATAAGCGCACAGTTGGAATAAGAGAGAGAGAGGAGAGAGAGAGAGAGAGAGAGAGAGAGAGAGAGAGAGAGAGAGAGAGAGAGAGAGAGAGAGTTAACATGCACTCAGATTAATGCAGCACTTAGGGAGCAGAAAAACGTGCGGCAGGGGGCACCAAATCAATAGATCTCCCCTCCCCCTCGCAATCCTTACTCCCTCTCTCCCTCTCCCCCCCCGCTCTCTCTCTCTCTCTCTCTCTCTCTCTCTCTCTCTCTCTCTCTCTCTCTTGTATGTTGCCCATGTCAGAGATGTCTGTCTGTATTGAGTAAATGCAGTATGTATGTTTTTCTTTTTTGTTTAATCTTCTCAAAGCAGGCACTCCACTTAAACCCTTTGGACAGACAGATTAGGAAGCTATGTTCGAAGCTTCAGCTCCAGGGAAGCCCAGTCATTTTCAAAATGGTCTGTTCTCTCATACAGTGAGTCTGGCACTGATTCGGAGAGAACAGCTGGCACAAACAGTGTCCCGTTCTGGCACTAGAAAAAAAAGTGGAGGAAAGTGACGTGAAGGGATAAGAAGCGGGCAAAGTAGAGAGAGAGAGAGAGAGGGGGGGGGGGGGGGGGAAGGGAGGGAGCAGGCTGGACTTCTTGCGCCTTTTAGCGTTCAACGCCCACCTTGTGCCGAATTTGATGAAGGTAAGTGATTGCTCGTTCGTTTTCGCTGTCCCGAGTGTTGTTCATCTTGCCTGAAGAAGACCTACGATGTCGAAACTCGTCGTGTTTTGTCTTGCGATTTGTTTGTCCACCTCCTCGGTGGAGTCATTCAAATACTTTTTAACATTTGTTTAGATTTCCGCCTGCAGTCGCCTCGCTCTGGAACTAACTTTTTGTTGGTTGTCTGCGATTTTTCTTCTTCTTCTGACTGACAATGAAACTTACTAAGTGTTATGTTTGTCAGTTGGCCAGTGTGGCTTGAGAAAGGTTGAAATAAACCGAAATATTGCCATTATCTCATGGGTGTTTTGTGGCTTCTATTTTTCATCTTCCTTCTTCTTCTTCTTCTTCTTCTTCTTCTTTTCTTCTCTTCCTTCTTCTTCTTCTTCTTCTTCTTCTTTAGCGCTCATTGATTTGGAACCTTAAAGCATCCCAAACTTAAAATATTATTAAGACGAAGGGGTCAAACAAAGGGATCAGACAAAGGGGTCAAACAAAGGGGTCAAACAAATTGCAAGACAAAACACAACGCGTTTCGACCTCTTAGGTCTTCTTCAGGTAAGACAAACAACATTCAGGACAATGAAAACGAAGTACGGGCAATCACTTGTCCTCTCGAATTCGGAGCAAGATTGCTCGTTCTTCGTTTTCATTGTCCCAATGTTGTTTATCTTGCCTGAAGAAGGGCTAGGAGGTCGAAACGCGTCGTGTTTTGTCTTGTGAATTGTTTGTTATCTTTGTCTGGCGGATTAATAGTAATTGTTCGATGGCCGTCTGCAGTTACCTCACTTTGAAACTAAAATTGAAAAAAAAATATTCGTTTGCTGCGACATTTTCTTCAGTGCCTTTTAATTCCCATTCCACACACCCTAGTTCACCCTACAGAGGCACACTGAGTTTCGTGATCATCAGTTCCTGGCTTTTGTCTCAAGCAGGGCCGGGCCTACAACTTCTTGATGTAGAAAATAATGCTGCAGATTTCGTCCACCAAGCTCTCCGGAAGGAGTTCCCCGTGTCTCGATCGGCATGATTTGAACAGTAATAATTCTGTATGGTTTATAGCAGGGTGCTTGCATACAGCATAGCCTAGATTATTTGTGTTGCGGTTTATAATTTTGCGTTTTTTTCTGATTCATAGACATATCGTGTGGTTTATAGCCTACTCGTTGCAAATTACATAGCATAGTATTTGTGTGGCTTATAGACCGGCCATTTGCGTTGTTTATAGCCTAGTTTATATGTGGCTTATAACAGCCGAGAGAGAGTGTTGTTCAGAGCGTAATCATAGCGTTTGATAACCTAGTTACTGCGTGGGTACCGATCTTACCATTATGGTTTCATATTACATTCATTATTGAGATCCATAGGCCAAGTATTATTGTGATTCATAGCCTAATTATTGTGAGATTGACAGCCTATTCATTGTGAGGCTGAGAACTTATGATTGTGTGGCTGGCAGTGTGATCATTGCATGGATAATAACCTACTCGTTGTGGGGCAGATAGACTATTCATTTGGTCGTGGCTGTCTTATGGACTCACAAGTCTTAGCGTCCGATCATGGCACGATTCCAGACAAGAAGTTAAGAACTGGGGTACGGACGATTCCAGACAAGAAGTTAAGAACTGGGGTTAGGTGCTACATGATGTCAGTTCTAATTTAAATTAGGAGGTGGTTAGGTTGAGAGGAGAGAAGGTGGATCTAGTTTACATGTTAACATGATGTTTTGATTTTTTTAGTTAGTTTTGCTCGTTGTTATTTCAGCAACTGAAGGTTTCTGAAGTTTCATCGTCTCAGATTAACCAAAGTAGTTCCTAATGTCAACGATGATTGTCTGAGTACAAAGTTGAATAAAAAAAAATAGTAATAAAAACAAACACCAACCATTCGTTCTGGGAGTGTTATAGGCTCACATGATGAAACCACTTACTCTGACTCCTATTTAATGAGTATTGCTGAATTTGAATTCTTAGACCCAGCACTGCAGATGTCTGTGTCTCTCAGGCTAGGTGACCGCTGGGACATACTATGAGAGGTATAGCAAGGTGTTGTCCTATGATGAAATTACAGACCAAAAGAAAACTCCAAAGAAGCATTTTATTCATTTTCGTCATCAATGATCATCCTAAAACATTGTACATCTCGGTGCCACTTCATGTCCTGCTCTCGTGGCCACTTCATGTCCTGCTCTTGTGGCCACTTCATGTCCTGCTCTTGTGGCTAGTTCAGTTCTCGATTTTCTATCAAGGTCCACGGCAATGGTGAGTTCTATCAACGTCCACGGCAATGGTGAGTTCTATCAACGTCCACGGCAATGGTGAGTTCTATCAACGTCCACGGCAATGGTGAGTTTTCTATCAACGTCCACGGCAATGGTGAGTTTTCTATCAACGTCCACGGCAATGGTGAGTTCTATCAACGTCCACGGCAATGGTGAGTTTTCTATCAACGTCCACGGCAATGGTGAGTTCGTGCCGACGTCTTTCGTGTCGGCAGGTAAATGAAGACCGCAAGACACCTTCCACAGAGAGAGAGAGAGAGAAGAGAGAGAGAGAGAGAGAGAGAGAGAGAGAGAGAGAGAGAGAGAGAGAGAGAGACAGAGACAGAGACAGAGAGATAGAGAGACAGAGACAGAAAGACAGACAAACAGACAGAGACACAGACACAAAACAGCTGAGAGAGAGAGAGAGAGAGAGAGAGAGAGAGGACAGAGACAGAGACAGAGACAGAGAGACAGAGAGACAGAGAAAGAGAAAGAGAAAGAGACAGAGACAGATAGACATGCCGGCAGAGAGAGAGAGAGAGAGAGAGAGAGAGAGAGAGAGAGAGAGAGAGAGA
>CM065729.1:1070000-1080000 GCA_033310375.1 Conus canariensis | reverse complement strand
CTCCTCTCTCTCTCTCTCTCTCTCTCTCTCTCTCTCTCTCTCTCTCTCTCTCTCCAATTGTCGCCACCATCATCTCCACTTCTGCACCTTCTCCAGCGTACTTTGTCACTAAACGTTTTCGCCACAACCTCTACACCTCCCCACTGTTCGATCCCTGTTGTGCAGTTTGGCTGTCCAGTGTGGGACCCTGGTCCCCCAGAAAGGGTCAGAGAGGTGTGACGTGTTCATTACCCCCCCCCCCCCCCCGGCCCCTCCCTCCTACACCTTTGGAACTGATTGGTGTTTGTTGGCTGTGCCCTGCTGCCTGCAGGGTGTATAATATGATGTGTGTGTGGTGTGTGTGTGTGTGTGTGTGTGTGTGTGTGTGTGTGTGTGTGTGTGTGTGTGCATGAGACATAGTTAAGGTGGTTATTATCCATCATCCCCCACCCCCCCTCTCTCTCTCTCTGTCCTCTCTCTCTCTCTCTCTCTCTCTCTCTCTCTCTCTCTCTCTCCCCTGTCGGTCTGTCTCACTGTCTATGTCTCTCTGTCATTCTGTCTCTGTCTCTGTCTGTCTCTCTCTGTGTATCTGTCTGATTGTCTGTCTGTCTGGCTGTCTGTCTGTCTGTCTGTCTGTCTGTCTCTGCTCCCTGACGTATTCACTTACATAGGCCCTACACACACTAATCATGCACCTTCTGCATCTCTGTTAGCTAAGAATCTGGCCCTGCATGTGTTCCCATTCGCCGCAATGGCTCGAGAAACTGGCATTTAAAGATGTGCCAAAACATTACAATTCTTGATTTATAACGTGGAAGGGTTTTCAGTGATGTATAAGCAAGAGGTTCGCTCGATCTACTATTTCATTACTTTTCTTAATTTTTTAAAAATGTTTTCCGAAGTCGCTTGCTTACTTGTCATGATGTATACATTTCACATGGTGCTCAAGTTTCTGATTCTGCAATTAGCAGACTGTATAACCGAGTTGCGTTTCTTGTAAGGAGAAAGCTCACTAGATCTGTTACACATATTACAGTTGAGTATGACAGCTATTGGGTTTAAGATATTGAAACTGTTAAAGGGATTTCCTTCTGACTGCTTTTTGATTGGTCTGGTATGCCGCATCTTCAAATAGTGCCTACCATGCTGAAACTGAAAGTGATAATGGTCTATATTTTTGGACAATTTTAAAGTTGATTTATTTGAAGAATATGAACTACCAGTCATATTCTTTTTGTAGATTTGTAGAAAGAAACTCGTGGAGAGCGTGGCAGCAGAGAGTCCTCAGAAGAGAAGCTCCCTTCAAGCAAGTGTTTCGGCCCTTATCTCCTGACACTCTAGGGGGGTTGGGCCACACCCGGTTCATGACTCCGGATGTCCTTCTGCTGCCCCTTTTTTCTATCTTGGGACGAGTCATGGCTGGGATTCGAACCCATGACCCTCTGGACATGCTCATTTTAGGGATTGTCCACTTAATGTCTCGCACTCTAACCACTGAGCCACTGGGGCACCTGATATTTGTAGGGAAAGTTAAGTCTTATGAAGTTCACATTTGTTCCTCCTTGACCAGATCCAGCTTGAACACCTCTCTGCCGCTTCTGCCATTGCTTTCAGGGCTCTGTTTTTTTCCTTCCCTGCAACTGAGAGCTGTTTCATGAGGATGTATGCAGACGTTCCTACAAACCCCCTAGCTCCAATTTCTGCAGTGAGGACTTTGACCTGATAGCCTTCTCTCCTCAGGCTGTTTGCCAGATCAGCATACTTTTCAGTCTTGTAGATGTCAGCTGCCTCCATTCTGTTCTCATATGGCACCGTGAGCTCGATCATGATCAGCTGCTTGGTTGACTGAGAGTGGATTACTATGTCTGGTCTCATGCCACTCTTGCTGATGATCTCTGGGTGACTCTTCCATTCTGGGAGGTCTGCAGAGCACTCCCAGTCATCTGCCCCGTCCAGCAGACTCTGCCTGCATGTTCCGAGTGGCACTGTGTTCTTGGCCATGATTTGCGGCCTCCTGCCGTGAAAAATGTTGCGGGTGCTTTTGGAGTCCTGATTTTCCCTTTTGTGGTGTTGGTACTAGCCCAGACTCCTTGTACAATCTCTTTGAGCACTTGGTTGTGTCTCCATGTGTACCTTCCTTGAGCCAGGGCTACTTTACATGAGCTTAGGACATGCTCCAATGTTTGTTTTTCATGGCAGAGGGGACATGCATGATCGTCTGTTTTTCCCCACTTCACCAGGTTTGCATTTGAGGGCAGAAGGTCATATGCAGATCTGAGAATGAAGCTGATCCTGAGAGGGGCCATGTGCCAAATGTCATTCCAAGTGAGACTTCTTTGGAGTGCATTCTCCCACGTTGTCCATTGAATTCTACCACAGGCAATAGTATTGTTTGTGATTTCTCCATAAATGACCTTGTTGGTGAAGGTTCTAAGGATTCTAGTGTGTGTAGTACACATCACAGGGAATCAGAAGAAGGTGTTGGGAATGAGTTCGGCAGACGTGTACTTTAAATCTGTGATCAATACAACAGTTATGATGTATGGCCTTGTTTTAGGCGATGAAGGGGCACATTGCCTGTAGAGAATGCAGTAGTATTGACTCTTTTGTTGTATATAAAATATTCTTTCGTACAAGTTTATATTTGAAAATCCTTTCCCAAACTGAATCAAAACAAGCCTGTGAAGAGATCTTTTTGAAGCACCCGAGGCCATTGAATTGAAATCAAACTCAAGCCATTGTATCATCAGTAAAGTTACAAAGTTTACCTGGAATACTGAAATGAAAAATGATTATCATGCAGAGTTTGACGATAATGATGTTCAAAAACCTAATTCAAGATGTTTGTGATCTGATAGACTTCAATGCTGATGCATCACTAGCTTCATTGATTGATGGTCTCAACATTGCCGGAAAATGTATGTTAAAGACATTAATGGTATATGGCTTCAGACAGAAGCCATGGTTTGACAGAAAATGTGCAGACAGAAGACGTCAAGTACCTAGACCTTCATGAGCATTTCACAGAGCGAGTGATAATGTTGTTAGAAATAATAATGATACTCAAATATTTCAGTTGTGAAAAGTGGTAGTGATCCTAAACGTGTTTGATGCACCGTTAATTTTGTTCTGGTGTAAAGAACTAAAGGAAAATTCGATCTCTTCTGGTAAATGGTTTGATCACTTCAAAAGAGTTTTTCAATAGTAATCTGTCTACCAATTCAGATTTAACAGATTGTATCTAACAATCCAGATTTCACAGATTTTATAGAACTTTTCCTACCAAGTTGATGTTACATGTAAGCGTAGAGTCTATAACACTAGACAGAACTAGAGGGGTGTGAACCTGAGGAAGCTATAAAAGCTTTGAAGTATGGAAACGCAGCTGGTTCTGATGGATTTATTAGGTGATTGTACAAATACTTATGTCACTGCGTCGTTTTGTTTTTAATCCAGTACTTCAATAAACTGTTTGGCTAGCACACGAAATCAAAAATCCACTCTTCATATTTCACAGTGAAATATGAGGAATGGAATTGTGATTTTGTGTACTGTTTTTTTCCCTTTGGAGGACTATTGCTTTTGTGTTTGACTCGTAGTTTTCCCAAAAGTTGGTTTCAGTCTGTTATGCCACCTCTGTGTAAAAAGGGCGATCTTGATCGTCCCGACAGTTACAGGGGTATCTTGTGATTAAATGCTTGTGGCAAGTGGTACAGTTACGTTCTTAATGAAAGATTCACCAAGTGGGTTGAAGATCATAACTTAATTTTACAATTGATCACATCTTTACCATCATGGCATTAGTTCAAAAACAGTTACTTAACTGGATTATGCTATACCTTGCGTGTATTTATTTTGAACAGGATTTTGACATAGTAGAATGGCATACTTTTACATAATGTTAAGAAAGGAATTAGGGTTTAGGTGTTCAAAGCTGTCAAAGGCATGCATCAAATTGTGAAAACAAACGTGAGAGTGAGCAAGAGGTGTACAGAACCGTTTCACTGTCCTCGTGGCATGAAACAAGGAGACACTTTCGGCCCAGTTTTATTCTGACTATTCATTGACGAGCTTGCAATTGAGGTAATCCGTAATGGCAAACACGGTGTATCACTACCCCCAGATTTAATTGCAAGTATAATGCTACTTTTTGCTGATGATGCCTTGCTGCTTTCCTTTTCAGTTATCAGCTTGGTGTGGCACGCTGAATATCTTGAGAGATGCTTCTGCCACAGTGAGTTTGACAGTTAATTTAGATAAAACTAAAGTTGTTGTTTTTCGCAAAGGCGGTCAAATTGAGGCGGGAGAAAAATGGTTCTTTGGTAGCAATAATCTAGAAGTGGACAGTCAGTTTAAATACAATTGTCTCTCTCCCTTAACTCCCTCCCTCCCCCAACCCCCCCCCCCCTCTATGCTGTCAGTCTGCCTGTCTGTCTGTGTCTTTCTGTCTGTCTGTCTCTTTCTCTCTTTCTCCTTCCCTTTGTAAGAGAGAGAGAGAGAGAGAGAGAGAGAGAGAGAGAGAGAGAGAGAGAGAGAGAGAGAGAGAGAGAGAGAGAGAGAAGGGTCAACGCAGCGTGCATCAACCAAAGAGCACTCTTGTCCTCCTCAATGATGAATGAGTCTTGTATTTCAATCTAATTCCTTTCGGCCTCGACAAGAGGACTTCGTATTGGGGGTTCCATGTCGACTTCTGCTCACTCTCTCTAAAGTTCAGTGCGTGAATGGCTTCAATTTGGATAATGCATCACAGTCGTTCTTGGCAAAACTTTTTCTCTCTTCCTCCATCTCTGCCTGTCACTTTCACGCGCGCGCGCGCGCGCACACACACACACACACACACACACACACACACACACACACACACACACACACACACACACACACACACACACACACACACACACAGCACGCTCACTCATATTCCATGTCTCTCCCTCCCTTCCCTTGCCTTCGTTCTGTCATGACTACAAGAAAGTTCACTTGTTGATGAGAGTCCGTATTGAGGATGAAGAATAGCTGTTTCCATTGCTACATGCTCTCTCTCTCTCTCTCTCTCTCTCTCTCTCTCTCTCTCTCCCCTCTCTCTCTCTCTCCTCTCTCTCTCTCTCTCTCTCTCTACCATTCGGTAGAAACTTATAAAAAAAGTTGACAGAGTCACAGGCCAGCTTTAGGAGAGATATTCAGCATTTCATCATAATTGAATGCTGTTGGGAGATTTTTTTCCTTGAAGAAGGGAGGAAACTCTGTGCCCGTGTCGTCGATTTGAGGACAGCCTTTGACTGTTTAACGTAAGCCTCTTTCTTTCGTTTTTTTTTTTACTTTTTTTTATTTTTTTTATAAACCATTAAAATAGGGTCTGCACTGTAAGCTTTGGAATGCTGTCATAGCCATCTTCAATTCTTTACTATCTTGTGTAAGAGTTGAAGATAACTCAACGAATCTTTTTTGCTTGTCTAGTCGGTTCGAGCAGGGATACATACCTGGTCCTGTTCTTTTCCTCTTTTCTTATATGCTTAAATTGCAGCATCTGTGAATAAAAATGTTATGCACTGTATTCAGTTCCTTTCCGGGATTGTTGACATGTTTCGTCTGTTGACATTGTCATCTTGTCAGACACTGCAAGAGGATTTTCAGAATCAGACTTCTTATCCTCAATGATGTTGGTAAAAGTCTATTTCTAAATAGCAATGGAGATGAGACTAAGCATGTTTATTGTCCTAAGATAGTTCTTTGGGCAGAAATGAAAAGCGAATTGAAACTGAATGGTAGGTGGTCAATTACAGAAGATGCTTGAGATATATTTTTCAACACAGTGCACTTGAACAGAGAATTTGACGCTCTTGAGACTAAAGGAAGCAAGGTGTGTGTCGAATGTGTAACACATTGGCCTGTTCTTAAATCTAATGACGTTTGAAAGAACTTAATGAAATGATTCTTAAGTCTCAATTACATCCTCTGTTAATTGAGCCTATATCTCTCAAAAATGAGAGAGTGTGTGAGAGTGTGCGTGCGCGCGCTCAAACACCCGTCCATGCTGCTATGTGTGTGCGTTGGGAGGGGGTGGGAGGGGGTGCTTGCGTATCCATCAACGCAACTCTGTATGTGTGTGTGTGTGTGTGTGTGTGTGTGTGTGTGTGTGTGTGTGTGTGTGTGTGGTGTGTGTGTGTGTGAGTGTGCGCGTGCGTGCGTGCGTGCGTGCGTGCGTGCGTGCGTGTGTGTGTGTGTGTGTGTGTGTGTGTGTGTGTGTGTGTGTGTGTGTGTGTGTGTGTGTGTGTGTGTGAACTATTCGTGTATATATTCATTTAAATAGAATAAAAATTGTATTCATTATTCTCAGTCGTATCAGAAGAGAAGAGAACGTGTGATATCCTGTTTCCACAAGGAGAATGCTTTTTGTGAATGTGTGATTGCTCACATACGCGTATGAAATTATCATCATCATCATCATCATCATCATCATCATCATCATCACATCAGCAGCAGCAGCAGCAGCAGCAGCAGCAAACAACATCAACAGCAATAACGGAACGACGGAAAAATCGACCCCACAAACGAACTAAAAACCTAAGATTCCTTCGTGTTATAGTTGAATACCACCAACCACCTTTAGAAAAAAAAAATCGTGGAAGGCACATACATTAAGAAATAAAAGGCTTAGAAACTGACATTTATAGTCATCAGGCGCTTTAAAGAAGATGCTCTTTCAAACCCTAGTATCCGCTAAGCGACCGTCACCTCCAGGCGTACAGCTCTATTACTTTGATAGATTAAACACACAGCTCTGAAAGGAACGGGTTACTACCGATGGAAGGTCACAAACTACCAATGAAAGGTCACAAAATTAATCATTCTGCAAAAGAAACGAAGAAAACCAGAGCACAGAAATATAGTTAAAAAGGTGGTGGGGAGAGAGGGGAAAGTGGGGGGCTAGGGGGAGGGGAGTAGATGTCAAATTCAAATGTTAAAGTCAAATCTACGTGTGGCCCTTCTTTGAAAGGAACCTGATTCGCTTTTGACAGAGGACAATTGAGAAAACCCAGGGCGTCATTTCTAGGAGAGCGGTTCTGATGGGGATGTTGACAGAGGACAATTAACACAACCCAGGGCGTCATTTCTAGCAGAGCGGTTCTGATGGGGATGTTGACAGAGGACAATTAACACAACCCAGGGCGTCATTTCTAGCAGAGCGGTTCTGATGGGGATGTTGACAGAGGACAATTAACACAACCCAGGGCGTCATTTCTAGCAGAGCGGTTCTGATGGGGATGTTGTAAACAACACGCGCACACACAAGCAAACGCAAACACAAACGCATACACTCACGATGTGTGTGTGTGTGCGTGCGTGCGTGCGTGAGTGCGTGCGTGCGTGCGTGCGTGTGTGTGTGTGTGTGTGTGTGTGTGTGTGTGTGTGTGTGTGTGTGTGTGTGTGTGTGTGTGTGTGTGTGTGCGTTTGTGTCTGTGTGTCTGAGTGTTTCTGTGTATATGCGCGCCCACGCGCGCGTGTGTGTATGTGTGTATGCGTGCTCGCGCGCGCGTATGTGTGTGTGTATATGTATATGTATGTGTATATATATATATATATATATATATATATGTGTGTGTGTGTGTGTGTGTGTGTGTGTGTGTGTGTGTGTGTGTGAGAGAGAGAGAGAGAGAGAGAGAGAGAGAGAGAGGAGAGAGAGAGAGAGTGACAATACTTTTGTTAGTAAACAGCAGAGCTGACCACTCTGTTGACAGCTTTTGATCTCCCTTGTATCCTTAAATGGATCCTGAAGCATAGGCTCAAAGACTTTGCCCTAGAATTAATACCGTCTGCATAAGGATTTCAGTTTTTCAGCGACTTATATTATATAGTACTTTCTTTTCGTTATAACGTTTCTTCCCTTTGCAATGTCGCTGGATTCTGTTTTAGAAACCTTGGTGGTGAGAATACTACAAAATAATAGAAAATAATATTTTCCATTTGATTGCAAGGGAACACACACATAATCACCTGCGTCTCCCTGAAAACAAGCGATATGAATGGTTCTGTTTCTGAGGTGGATTGCAATAGTCCCCATATGGTGCTAGTGTAGGATTTTATGTTTATAACCTATTTCCCTGGTTCTTCGCTCACATTTTCTTTCGTCCCTTGCCACCCCCTCCCCCTTCCCCATTTTCTTTTCCCATTTCTTACTGAATCTTTACCACGTCTAATATAATGAGGGAGGAATAGTTAACCACCACTTGTTTTCTGCCAGTTACATATACAGATGGCACAATACATGTAGAGTAAAACAAATGCAGGTTAACAATTTATCCATTATCAAAAGAAATGACTTTGAATTGAAAATGAAGTGGGGGGGGGGGGAGGGGGGTAATTGAGAGAGAGCTATTGGGTGTTAGTAATATTCCTCTAGTAATATTCCTCTAGTACCATATGAGGTCCATTTAGATCCGTTTTGCAACCAAAACCATCTGCATTGTCTGTCTCAAATCTAAGTCCCCATTGATCAACTCATCAGAGAACCCCCACTGATTGGGTTGGTCCTCCCTGGGCATCAGATGGAGATATACCACCTACATTAGTGTGATAGTCACACCGCCAGGGCTCAAACCTCCCTGGCATCCGATGGAGATATACACCTACATTAGTGTGATAGTCACACCGCCAAGGGCTCAGAAACAAAATTCCAACACTGATCTAACGGAGCCAGTGAATGTAGAAAAGCAAAGATGGAGTAAAACATTGTAAGAAAATAAATGGCATAAAACGATGAAGACAGAATCAGTAAGCAGAGAGCAATACCTAAAACATTGTAAGAAAATAAATGGCATAAAACGATGAAGACAGAATCAGTAAGTAGAGAGCAATACATAAAACATTGTAAGAAAATAAATGGCATAAAACGATGAAGACAGAATCAATAAGTAGAGAGCAATACATAAAACATTGTAAGAAAATAAATGGCATAAAACGATGAAGACAGAATCAGTAAGCAGAGAGCAATACATAAAACATTGTAAGAAAATAAATGGCATAAAACGATGAAGACAGAATCAATAAGTAGAGAGCAATACATAAAACATTGTAAGAAAATAAATGGCATAAAACGATGAAGACAGAATCAGTAAGTAGAGAGCAATACATAAAACATTGTAAGAAAATAAATGGCATATAAACGATGAAGACAGAATCAATAAGTAGAGAGCAATACATAAAACATTGTAAGAAAATAAATGGCATAAAACGATGAAGACAGAATCAATAAGTAGAGAGCAATACATAAAACATTGTAAGAAAATAAATGGCATAAAACGATGAAGACAGAATCAATAAGTAGAGAGCAATACATAAAACATTGTAAGAAAATAAATGGCATAAAACGATGAAGACAGAATCAATAAGTAGAGAGCAATGCCTAAAAGGAGAACCCTTTGATCCTATGCCAGAAGTGGAAATCTCTGAGTCCATGCTTTTTGTAATCCATGTTTCAATCCATGCTTTCTTCCTCCATGAAAGGGTACATGAGAAATAAAAAAAGTATCAACAGCCAAACTGGTCAGCGTTATTATTTTAGCGTTATCAACAGCTAAAAGCTGTGCAGAACAGCCTTTTCACTTAGGCCTCCTACTAGAAGATGTAATCTCACACCGATGGACCAAACAATAATATGCTGAACAAAGAAATACAGGAGGACATAAGTGCAAACTCACAATCCCTCTGTCATTAAAACAGTGACCTTACAACAGTTTCAAAAAGAGGAGAGGAGAGAGAGAGAGAGAGAGAGAGAGAGAGAGAGAGAGAGAGAGAGAGAGAGAGAGAGAGAGAGAGAGAGGGAGATGGGGAAGGGGACTGGGGCTGAGGAGGAGATGGAGAACGAAACTTGGAATCAAAGAAGGATCTTAGAATGTTTCTTGGACTTGAAGAGATCAAGCTCACTTCCAACATCATCAAAGAAGGATCTTAGAATGTTTCTTGGACTTGAAGAGATCAAGCTAACTTCCAACATCATCAAAGAAGGATCTTAGAATGTTTC
>CM065729.1:1060000-1062500 GCA_033310375.1 Conus canariensis | reverse complement strand
TCCTGTCCTCACAGCAAAGCCATGTTCCTTTCCTCACAATCTGCATGGCGTTACTGCTCAACATATTTACCTCGGATCACACACCACACTTTTACATTCAGATATCTGTTTATTCCACCCACATGGAAACTATTCAGGTGTTGTCACGGCAGTGAATTTTGTGTGACCACGACACTTTTTGCTGATGAATGCACCCATCAAATCGGCAGGGGGGGGGGGGTGGTCCTCTCTCTCTCTCTCTCTGGGGGGTGGGGGGTCCTCTCTCTCTCTCTCTCTCTCTCTCTCTCTCTCTCTCTCTCTCTCTCTCCAACCCTTGTAACTACAGACCTGTATCTGTTCAGTCAATTCTTTCAAAACCGCTCGAAAAACATATCCAAAAATATTTAGTTACCCATTTAAACAAATATAGTTTGATTCATCCTGAGCAGTCAGGTTTTAGGGAAAACCATTCCTGCCACACCGCGCTTACGCAAATGATTGACAAATGGCTCTTGAACATTAATAACAATGAACTTACAGGAGTTGTCTTTATTGATCTAGCTAAAGCTTTTGATATTATAAACCACTCTGTTCTCCTAAAAAAGCTCGTTTTATACGGACTCTCTGAAAATACACTTCAGTTCATGTCCTCAATTCTCTCTGATCGAAAACAGGTAGTATGTGTTAATTCCTCAAAATCAGATTTGCAGCCAGTAAAATATGGTGTTCCACAAGGATCCGTTCTTGGCCCTTTACTCTTTTCGATCTATATAAATGATTTACCGCTATGTATTCGATGTGACTGCGAATTATTTGCTGATGACAACTCTATGCATTCTAACCACCCTCGCTTGCAGGTTGTGACGTCCGATCTACAAGATAGTTTAAACAGTGCCGTCAAATGGACGGAAATCAATCACATGTCTCTTAATGCAAAAAAAACTAAGTGCACGGTCATTACCAGCGGACAAAAACGTCAAAATATGCCTGCTGATTTATTTTCAATATTTGTTTCTAGTGAAAAAATCGAAGAAGTAAAAACACATAAAGTTTTGGGTGTTGTCATTGATAACAACTTATCATGGTCCGATCACGTAGCTTACCTATGCAAAAGAATATCCAAAAAAAAATATATTCCAGTTGTCAAAAATAAAGCATTTTCTGAATATGCATGCTAGAAAACAATTCTTTCATGCCCATATACAGTCAGTTATAGACTATGCTTCTACTTTATGGGGTTCAGCCAGCGCAAACATTCTAAAACCTTTAGCAAGATTGCATAGGCGCGCGATAAAATTAGTTCTCTTAAAATCTAGTTCATTAACTATAAACGATTATAAATCTTTGGATATCCTTCCCCTAAAGCAAAAACTCGAATATAATAAGGCTATATTTATGCATAAAGTGATAAATGGAAATGCACCTCCCTCCATTGTAAACAGTTTCTGGACGAATGACAATAGGCACGTCCACAAGTTAATAATGCCTGTGCCCAGACTTGACCTTTACAAATCAAGCCTCGTATACAGTGGCGGTACGTACTGGAACAATTTGCCTCCATTCCTGAAAGAAATCTCAAGTTTTAATATTTTCAAAGAGCGCTTAAAAGGATATCTGCTCAGTAAGTTAAAAGATATATATATGTCATTTGAAGCACAGCAATAATGGGTTAAGCTATTTGACATGTTTTACATTGATGATATCGCTTAACTGCATTTCGTTATTTGATGTATTGTTAGTATTCAAGTCTGTTTGACTCTTGTTTCCCCGTTTGTATTTGTACTTTACATGTATTTTCTTTCTCCCCCCCCCCATCCCGCCCACACACCATATCCCCGCTTCGGCTCTCTCTCTCTCTCTCTCTCTCTCTCTCTCCGCTTCTCTCCACACTCCCCCCCCCCCCCCCCCCCATTTCTCTCTTCACCCCGCTGCTTACTATGTATGTTTGTCCGTTGTTTGTTTGCGAAAGTGTACAAGTGTTTGGGTGGGTGTTTGGGGAGGGGCGTTTTCTGGGTGGGGATTGTTAAAGTGGAAGTGTGTTACGTTTCTTTGATGTTATTTCCATTTTGTGTATTTTCAGACTTTTTTGTGTGTTCAATCGTTTGTTTGTTTGTTGTTGTTTTTGTTCCCCTCTTGGGCGAGGGCTGGATGTAAAAAAGCATGAAATTGCTTATCTATTACCCTCGATAATAAAGAATTTGTCTTGTCTTGTCTTGTCTTGTCTTGTCTCTCTCTCTCTCTCTCTCTCTCTCTCTCTCTCTCTCTCTCTCTCTCTCCCTCTCTACCATGGAAAACATACAGCAGGTGAACTTGCCCAAAGTTCGAGATGTGTGATAGAGTGGCAGACGTTCAGGAAATGACTAAGGATAAAAATTGTGGAAGATAAAACGGAAAAGTAGCGGACAGGGACGGGGGTGGGGTTAAAACCAACACCATGCACATCAAGTCCTCTGACATTTTTGTAAAGGACATTGAAGCAAGGGGAAAAGGGTAGGGAGATAATCACGGGCGTAAATAGTGA
>CM065729.1:1032500-1042500 GCA_033310375.1 Conus canariensis | reverse complement strand
TATTCATTCCGGCTCCCTGTCCACACCTACACACTGGCTTGTCCTGCTGCGCACCGAGCACCGGCAGTCCACAGGGAGCAGCCAATGTCAAGTGGCCAGAAAACAATCCACCAGAGGAAACGCTGCACCGCTCACGTCGGTGGAGTTCAGTGGTGCCTGTTGTGATCAACATTCGCAGGATACCCAGTTTTAAAAAAGGTACCAAAACAAACAACACTCAACACACCACACACACACACACACACACACACACACACACACACACACACACACACACACACACACACACACACACATCACACACACACACACACACACACACACACACACACACACACACACACACACACACACACACACTCCCCAGACAGTTTTATTTGTATTTTTGTCCGTTGGCAAAACTACGGAAATAAAACACTGAACCTATCTGAGACAAATTTCTACCAAAGTTGGAATATTAGCCAGGGTCGACCCTGTTAACTATTGGAGAGGATGTGTTATGTAGACATCGAACGTGGACACTTTTTGAACTTAAAGTGTTGGAGAGGAAGTGTTATGTAGACATTGAACGTGGACACTGTTTGAACTTAAAGTGTTGGAGAGGAGGTGTTGTGTAGACATCGAACGTGGACACTGTTTGAACTTAAAGTGTTGGAGAGGAGGTGTTGTGTAGACATCGAACGTGGACACTTTTTGAACTTAAAGCCCTTCATGTCCTCCTGTCCTGGTGACCTCAGTGTTGATTTCCTCTCCACGTCTATGTCCTTGATGAGTTGTATTGAGATTTCCTCTCCACGTCTATGTCCGTGACGAGTTGTATTGAGATTTCCTCTCCACGTCTATGTCCGTGACGAGTTGTATTGAGATTTCCTCTCCACGTCTATGTCCGTGATGAGTTGTATTGAGCTTTCCTCTCCACGTCTATGTCCGTGATGAGTTGTATTGAGATTTCCTCTCCACGTCTATGTCCTTGATGAGTTGTATTGAGATTTCCTCTCCACGTCTCTGTCCGTGATGAGTTGTATTGAGATTTCCTCTCCACGTCTATGTCCGTGATGAGTTGTATTGAGATTTCCTCTCCACGTCTATGTCCTGGATGAGTTGTATTGAGATTTCCTCTCCACGTCTCTGTCCGTGATGAGTTGTATTGAGATTTCCTCTCCACGTCTATGTCCTTGATGAGTTGTATTGATATTTCCTCTCCACGTCTATGTCCTTGATGAGTTGTATTGAGATTTCCTCCCCACGTCTATGTCCTTGATGAGTTGTATTGAGATTTCCTCTCCACGTCTATGTCCGTGATGAGTTGTATTGAGATTTCCTCTCCACGTCTATGTCCTGGATGAGTTGTATTGAGATTTCCTCTCCACGTCTCTGTCCGTGATGAGTTGTATTGAGATTTCCTCTCCACGTCTATGTCCTTGATGAGTTGTATTGATATTTCCTCTCCACGTCTATGTCCTTGATGAGTTGTATTGAGATTTCCTCCCCACGTCTATGTCCTTGATGAGTTGTATTGAAATTTCCTCTCCACGTCTATGTCCTTGATGAGTTGTATTGAGATTTCCTCTCCACGTCTATGTCCTTGATGAGTTGTATTGAGATTTCCTCTCCACGTCTATGTTCTTGATGAGTTGTATTGAGATTTCCTCTCCACGTCTATGTCCGTGATGAGTTGTATTGAGATTTCCTCTCCACGTCTATATCCTTGATGAGTTGTATTCAGATTTCCTCTCCACGTCTATGTCCGTGACGAGTTGTATTGAGATTTCCTCTCCACGTCTATGTCCTTGATGGGTTGTATTGAGATTTCCTCTCCACGTCTATGTCCGTGATAAGTTGTATTGAGATTTCCTCTCCACGTCTATGTCCGTGATGAGTTATATTGAGATTTCCTCTCCACGTCTATGTCCGTGATGAGTTATATTGAGATTTCCTCTCCACGTCTATGTCCGTGATGAGTTGTATTTTGATTTCCTCTCCACGCCTATGTCCGTGACAAGTTGTATTGAGATATGCTCTCCACGTCTATGTTCTTGATGAGTTGTATTGAGATTTCCTCTCCACGTCTATGTGCTTGATGAGTTGTATTGAGATTTCCTCTCCACGTCTATGTCCGTGACGAGTTGTATTGAGACTTATTTTGTTGGATCTCTCCACGTCTATGTCTCGTGACGAGTTGTATTGAGATTTCCTCTCCACGTCTATGTCCGTGATGAGTTGTATTCAGATTTCCTCTCCACGTCTATGTCCGTGATGAGTTGTATTGAGATTTCCTCTCCACGTCTATGTCCGTGATGAGTTGTATTGAGATTTCCTCTCCACGTCTATGTCCGTGATGAGTTGTATTGAGATTTCCTCTCCACGTCTATGTCCGTGACGAGTTGTATTTAGATTTCCTCTCCACGTCTATGTCCTTGACGAGTTGTATTAGATTTCCTCTCCACGTCTATGTCCTTGATGAGTTGTATTGAGATTTCCTCTCCACGTCTATGTCCTGATGAGTTGTATTGAGATTTCCTCTCCACGTCTATGTCCGTGACGAGTTGTATTGATATTTCCTCTCCACGTCTATGTCCTGTGATGAGTTGTATTGAGATTTCCTCTCCACGTCTATGTCCGTGATGAGTTGTATTGAGATTTCCTCTCCACGTCTATGTCCTTGATGAGTTGTATTGAGATTTCCTCTCCACGTCTATGTCCTTGATGAGTTGTATTGAGATTTCCTCTCCACGTCTATGTCCTTGATGAGTTGTATTGAGATTTCCTCTTCACGTCTATGTCCTGATGAGTTGTATTGAGATTTCCTCTCACGTCTATTCCGTGATGAGTCGTATTGAGATCCTATATCGGCAATTCATGGCGACTGTCATCGGGAATTTCACTTAACTGTCCATTTGTAAGTAATGCGGCGTATTGTCTTTAATTTTCTAACATTCATGACTAATCCACATATTTGGGATCTTTAAGAAGAGAAGAATGAACTTCCAAGGGCTTTGTTTTGCCTTTCTTCCTGTCTAAATCTTAGTTTGGTATGTAAGAGAGAATGGCCACTCCAATGGCCTGATACGATGTCTGCATCTTTGCGAGGACATGGTAGAGTCTCCCGAAACTGGACGCTCGTTCACGCTGGCTCTGCGGCTAAGCAATTATGGTGGTCCGGAGGGGGGTTAGTTGGTACTGTCCTGGGTATGCTGGATCAGACATAGGCGCCATTGGACACCACTGGAGTGAATCGGCAGCAGTGCAGTGTCTCCTCTGGTGGGTTGCCTCATGACGACTTAGCATTGATTCTTCCTGTAGATTGCCAGTGCTGGGGATACGGAGGAACAGGCAGGGGTGTGACTGTGGACGGGGAGGCGGAATGAGTGATGTGGGGAGAAATGCCATCGGAGACAAAAGAGAAAGAAGGCACAATGGTGGCCAAACACTTTCACGACAGGGAACGCAACATCACTGGCATGCATTGCACAGCCACTGAGTAGGTTCAAACACTCCGTGCAACTATCAGGAAACGTCCTGAGAGAATCTGCCGTCATCAGCTACACAAAAGCTATCTCGATGGACTGAACGTATGCAACCAAAGCGTAGGATAGTGCCTGGAGTTCTCGTAGTCGTTTCTGATTGTATCTGGTTTGCGGAACTGGCTTTTGGGACTTGCAAGAAACAGACGAACAGACAGACTAATACATGGAGAGAGAGAGAGAGAGACAGAAGAGAGAGAGAGAGAGAGAGAGAGAGAGAGAGAGAGAGAGGGGGGGGGACGGCAAACACGTGGCACGGAAACACTTTAGTACATTCCAGAGAGAGAGAGAGAGAGAGAGAGAGAGAGAGAGAGAGAGAGAGAGAGAGGAGAGAGAGAGAGAGAGAGAGAGAGAGAATGCGAATGCGAATGTTTTATTCAGTTTAAGGCCACAGCCCCATACTGAAGGGGTATTCATACATGCATCACACAACATTCCTAATACATAACACAATGAAATCATGAAAAATGTAGACATGTTACAAAACGCAGAGTACATTGTCATTACTGTTCGAATTCTCTTATTTGCTTCGTAAATATACATGGCTAAATTCCAAAGTGTATTCTCATTCCTTATTGACAGCAAGAGAATTAGCCTGACATTACATGGTTCGGTGTAATATTTGGGTTGAATAAGTTTTATTCTAAGATCGCTCAGAGCAGGACAGCAAAACAAAAAAACATATTTCATTTTCTCTTGCTTTGTTACAAAGTCGACACATCAGTTCATTTTCAACAACATTACTATACCTGAGGCGATAGCATGCGATATCAGACACGCCAAATCTAAATTTTGTCAATGCACATTTAATAAATCCATTCATTTTTATCCCAATGTAAGGTTCTAAGCTATGTGTCGATTTAAAGAGTTTATACTGAGCAAATCTATCACTATTATACATATGGTCATGCCAGTCCTGCCACCTGCAATCTATAATCCTCTGTTTTAAAACAATTCAGAAATTCTGATATATTTTCTACACCTTGGTTATCCCAAACAAAACCATATCCATATGAATTCAAACACTGTCGAACATGGGAAACCTATGTTCTTTTACCATTATCATCTAAACTCAGCAGCACCCTGTAACCTTTAAAGGGTATCCTATCGTCATTCATTCTTGTTAACTTAAGCCAACATTTTATACATTTCAAATAGGAATTCAAATAAATTGGATATCGTCCAAGTTCACCATAAACCAGATCATTGGGCGTTCTACTGTCTACATTCAAAAACCGCTTCAGCGCATACAGGTGAACTTTTTCAATTAAGGCACCTTTGTCAAAAGCCCATACTTCTGCACCATATTGTAAAATTGGCTGTACCTGTGAATCAAACAATGTTGTAAAAACACTGAACGAGCTACACTCTAACTTGTACAAAATATGAAGAATACTATTGACCGCCTTTTTGGCTCTATTGACTATATCTTGACAAGCAAAACCAAAACTAAGTTTCGTTGTAAAATAAATACCAAGGTATTTGTAAGCATTAATCACATGTATTCTCTCACCTCCATAGGTCCATTTTTCAGTGCGGGCTAAATATCCTCCTTTACGAAATACAACAATATTGGTCTTATTCATATTAACATTTAGTTCTAGTCTGCCTGCTACAGAATACAAATTAGTTAGTTGTCTCTGGAGACCAACCACTGATACTGAAATTAAAATAATATCATCGGCAAAAAGCAGCATAAACAATTCTAAAAGATCAAAAGTTACTCCATGACGGCCATTTTCAATTATTTCTAAGGCTAACTCATTAATAAATAAGGAAAATAAAATCGGACTACAGACGTCTCCTTGTTTAATCCCACTTGTACACTTGATGAATTCCGATAATTTTGCGCCTGATCGTATTTTTGCTTTTACCTCACAATACATACTCTTTATTGTACTGTACAACTTACCCCCGATTCCATTTTTTTTTTAACAAAACAGGCCATAACAATTTTCGAGAAATGGAATCAAAAGCCTTTTCAAAATCTACAAAGGCAACATATAACTTCTGATTCTTTACGAGTTATTTCTGAACAGCAGTAAGCAGGCTGAATATATGATCAATTGTGGAATAACCTCTTTTAAACCCCGCCTGATGCTCTCCAATTATATTGTTCTGAATTACCCATTCATGCAATCTACTATTAATAACCGAGCTGTAAAGTTTGCTACAAATATTGCATAATGAAATGCCTCTATAATTATTTACATTGTTAACATCACCCTTCTTGAACAAGGGTAAAATTGTAGATTCTTTCCAGCTGTCAGGGTAAGCGCCACTATCACAAAGGAAGTTAAACAACTTCACTAAGAAATTCAAGACGGACTTGCCAGAATATCTAAACAATTCACCAATTAAACCATCAGGGCCAGCAGATTTTCCATTTTTCAATTTTCCTGATTGCGAGCAACACTTCTTCTCGAGATATTGCTCTTTCGTACGGAAATTCCTCCTCATTTTCGTGAACTACATTCTCTGTAATATTATTTTCTTCATTTTTCTCCAACAAGCTTCTAAAATGATCGAACCATTCAGTTACAGAAATATTATTTGACGGTTGAAATCTTCTCCTTGCAATCTTGTGTACAGTTTCCCTAAATTCCTGTTGACTCTTCACAGAATTAATCAGTTCATTTAGCAATGAATCATTGTGTTCTTTCTTTTTCCTTTTATTAAGATTTTTATATTCACGTCTTGCAACACAGAATGCGACTCGATCATCTTTATCCAAAGTTTTACAAAATGTCTCCACAGACTAAGCATTTTACGTTTTGATGTTTTACAGTCCTTATCATACCAACTATCATCACCAGGAATACTTCTATTTAAAATTGCCTTTTTCTTCATAATTTCAGCTTGATCTTTCATGATCACCTCAAATCTGCGTATCGCTTCATTTACATCACTATGTATAAGACCTTCTGCTGTTGCCATCTTCTCTTTAACATCTTGAGAGCACATGGAACGATTGAGTACCAGGGCATAATCCTTGTTCCAGAAATATTTAACAATAAACTGATTATTTTGATCACTCGAGTCATTTTTTGTGCATTTCTCTTCCTTTTGTTTGCAATACGTAATACAAGGGGCATGTGATCGGATTCAAATCTTTCCACAACAGTAAGAGTTAACTGTTCACAAAGAAGCTCAAAACCGTTTCTTGACAACAAAAAATAGTCATTTACACTGCATCCTACATCAGAAATATATGTAAAACGACCTTCAAGGTCGCCATTGCACATTCCATTTAAATGTACAGTCCCAAAACAGTGCACATATCCAAACATTTCTTTCCATATGCATTTAAGATTTTATCTTGAGAAGTTCGTTTTATACAATTATCATTCTTATTATGAACAACATGTTATTCAAGCTCATCTAAAAGTATTGGGAATTTGTCAGACGTTCTGGCATTCATATCACCACATAACAGTATGTCAGTGTCTTCCAAAGACAACAACCAATTTACAACACAATTTTCCAACAGATCGATGCCATTGTCGAAACCATTGATAGTATAATATGGCGAATTACAGGAGGAACATACGCACATACAAATAAAACATTTTTATGCAGACTAACAAATCCTTTATCAAGTATAAATGTCATGGAATAAGGACTTTCACAATCAACCTCATGCACATATGGAAGAAGATTTTTCCGTATGAAACAAATTATTCCTCCTGAACTTCTCCCTTGCCTTGTAAGTTTGACAGCTGGTTTAACGAATATTTTATAATCTGTAAATAAATTTGATTCAAATTTTTCAACAAACGTTTCGACCAAACAAGCAAAATCAAAAGAAGAAATAAATTGAATGAAGTGTGAATTGTCTAATTTATTAAACAACCCACATACATTCCAATGGAGGATGGAAAAACTATTTACAAATTTATTCGTAGTACCCAAATCACGGCAATACGAACTGTCACTGTTAACACTTCCGTCACAATCATTCGCCCACTCCGTATCTTTTTCAATGTCTGGACCACTGGCCGACATACTGTCACCGTCCCTAACTGATTGATTCAACGTCACACTGTCACTATCACTGTCTGATCCATTCGCCGTCACACTATCTCCATTGTCGTCTAATTCACTCGCTGCCACACTGTTTCTATTTCTGTCCAATTCACTCGCTGTCACACGTCACCACCACGATGTGGTTCATTCTCTGTAACACTTTCACCACCACCGTCACCACCACAGCCTGTGTCATTTGTCATCATAGTGTCACTCCTCTTGTCAGTACCACTCTCTATTTCGTTCGTCGTCACTCTGTCACTATCACTGACGGGTTCATTCACTGTCACACTGTCAACACATCTGTCTGCTTCATTCATCGTCGCACTGTCACCACAATTATTTATTTCACTGTCCGCACCACGGACAGCTTCATTATTCGTCACACTGTCACCACCACAGTCTTTTTCATTCGTATGCATACTGGCCATTTTTATCCCGGTCTTCAAATCACCACAGCTGAGAGAGAGAGAGAGAGAGAGAGAGAGAGAGAGAGAGAGAGAGAGAAGAGAGACAGACAGACAGACAGACAGACAGATAGACAGACAGTTAGACACAGAGAGAGAGGGTCAGTCAGACAGACAGACGGACGGACATGCATGCAGGCAGACAGACAGAGACATAATTGGAACCAAATAAACAGCCAGTAGTAGAAATAAAAGCAGGGATGAAGATTGACATGGAAGCTAAACAGTACTGATGCGACCTTTGCTTTTTCAACTTCAGAGTTCCCCACTGTGGCTACTTCCCTATCACCCCTGCAAATTAACATGCATTTCCATGTCAAAACAGATGCATGACTCACATTCTCCATATTATTGTGTTCATGAAGATAAAATAAAAAATCATACTTTCTACGGCATGTTTCAATGACAGCGATAGACATCGCCTCCAGAATGGTTTTCTTTCGGTATGTTTTCAATCATCGGATTTGTCAGCTGACCACCTTTCGAAGCTCCGTGGTTTAGGTCACCGACCAATTGCTGGGAGGCAAGGGATTCGAACCGAGTGGGAATCACGGTAACATTTTGTTCCTCAATGGATCGAACACAGTCAAGAGTGCTGTGACCTCACAGATAAAGAAGACAATACGCACACCCTGAAATGTGACCAATAGCGCAAATATATGCCTTTGAAATATTTGTTCAGGTTCGTTGCCGACGTCGTCATTGTAGTTGCTGCTGCCGCTGCTGTTGTTGTTGCTGTTGTTGTTATTGCTGCTGGTGTTGTCATTGTTTTCCTCAGCACGATATGTTTTTTTTTTTTTCTAAGTTCCTAGCATAGAATGGGATTTCGGTTAACCAGAAGCATTAGGTTACGCGGCATATTCCCGAGTCCAAGAGTGAATATCTGGAAGAACTAAAAAGAAAGAAAAAAAAAATCGGAAATGAAATGAGGCAGGGAACAGTAAACAATAAACAGTAAACAAGTGGGGTAACTTTTGCTCCCATAAGAAAACCTAACACAGAGTAACTTTTATTCAAGACTGGCACAGCCTTTTAAACTTGAATAAAGTCAGACAAATACATAGACGAACAATCTAATAGTGGGGGAAAAAACAAGCGCAGGCCAACAACTGAACTGTCTTCACAGTAATGACTGGGCAAAGATTTGGACTTAAGGAGGGGGGGGGGGGGGGGGGGGGGTGTGTTGAAAATGAAGAAACTGGGAACATGAAATTAAAAAAATATGTTACAGATATGAAAACTCTACACTAGCTGCATATTTGCATAATGTCTTTAGTTTTTCAGCAACTTTTTTCCTCCCCACACTTTCGTTTGGTTTCATTTACTACTCTTCGCTGGCTGCTTTGGGGGTGCTATTGGATTCTTTTTTGCACCCTTGGTGGTGAGAACACCACAGTATTATGGACTGTGGTGTGTCTCTATTTGACGCCAGGAGCACAGACACAACCAGCCGTGTCTCCCTGATGAGTCCGACCCAGCGGACGAAAGGCCTCGGAGCAGGCAATACAAATATATCTGCTTTCAAAAGGGATTGTGATAGTTCCCTTATGCAGCTAGTGTAGAGTTTTCATATCTGTAACATATTTTTTTAATTTCATGTTCCCAGTTTCTTCATTTTCAACACCCCCCCCCCTCCTTAAGTCCAAATCTTTGCCCAGTCATTACTGTGAAGACAGTTCAGTTGTTGGCCTGCGCTTGTTTTTTTTTCCCCACTATTAGATTGTTCGTCTATGTATTTGTCTGACTTTATTCAAGTTTAAAAGGCTGTGCCAGTCTTGAATAAAAGTTACTCTGTGTTAGGTTTTCTTATGGGAGCAAAACATACCCCACTTGTTTACTGTTTAAAAAGAAAGAAGCAAATGGCTGAATTTCATTCTTGACTTTCGTCCTCTGTTTTGTCGGTGACTTCAGGTTCTACTGTTGTCTGCTGTTTTACACCTTTTGGTCCATTCACTTTTCTTTGTGTCATAAAGTGCTAACACC
>CM065729.1:1002500-1015000 GCA_033310375.1 Conus canariensis | reverse complement strand
AAGCTGCTATGGCCTCTGATGATATACGACATCTGCACCAGCATAGTGGAGGCAATGGAAGCCAAAATCAACAAGTTCACAAGGAAATGGCTTGGTGTCCCACCCTGTCTGACTGACATAGCGCTGTACTGTCGCCAAGCAAAGCTGAAACTACCCCTGAAATCCATCCTGGAGGAATACAAAGCAGGGAAGATCAGACTTCAAAGCATGCTGGAGGACTCAGGAGACAAGGTGGTAGAAGCAATTAAGCCCCAGCTGAAGACAGGCAGAAAATGGAAAGTTCAAGAGGCGATGGATTCTGCAAAAGAAAGTCTCAAGATCAGAGAAATAACAGGACACACACAGACCAACAGACAGGGACTGGGGGTGACCAAAACTGAATGGTGGTCAAAGGCCAAAGGAAAAGCCAAAAGAGACATGATGATTCAGGAGATGAGAAAAGAAGAAGACCAAAAAAGACTCCAAAAAGCAGTCCAGCAGAGCCAGCAAGGGCAATGGACAACGTGGGAGAATGCACTCCAAAGAAGTCTCACTTGGAATGACATTTGGCACATGGCCCCTCTCAGGATCAGCTTCATTCTCAGATCTGCATATGACCTTCTGCCCTCAAATGCAAACCTGGTGAAGTGGGGGAAAACAGACGATCCTGCATGCCCCCTCTGCCATGGAAAACAAACAGTGGAGCATGTCCTAAGCTCATGTAAAGTAGCCCTGGCTCAAGGAAGGTACACATGGAGGCACAACCAAGTGCTCAAAGAAATTGTACAAGTAGTCTGGGCTAGTACCAACACCACAAAAGGGAAAATCAGGACTCCAAAAGCACCCGCAACATTCTTCACGGCAGGAGGCAGCAAATCATGGCCAAGAACAACAGTGCCACTCGAAACATGCAGGCAGAGTCTGCTGGACGGGGCAGATGACTGGGAGTGCACTGCAGACCTCCCAGAATGGAAGAGTCACCCAGAGATCATCAGCAAGAGTGGCATGAGACCAGACATAGTAGTCCACTCTAAGTCAACCAAGCAGCTGATCATGATCGAGCTCACGGTGCCATATGAGAACAGAATGGAGGCAGCTCAAATCTACAAGACTGAAAAGTATGCTGATCTGGCAAACAGCCTGAGGAGAGAAGGCTACCAGGTCAAAGTCCTCACTGCAGAAATTGGAGCTAGGGGGTTTGTAGGAACGTCTGCATACAGCCTCATGAAACAGCTCTCAGTTGCAGGAAGGAAAAAACCAGAGCCCTGAAAGCAATGGCAGAAGCGGCAGAGAGGTGTTCAAGCTGGATCTGGTCAAGGAGGAACAAAAGTGAACTTCATAAGGCTTAATTTCCCTACAAATATCAGGTGTCCCTGTGGCTCAGTGGTTAAAGCGCGAGTCATTAAGTGGAAAATGAGCATGTCCAGAGGGTCATGGGTTCGAATCCCAGCCATGGCTCGTCCCAAGATGGGAAAAAAAAGGGGCAGCAGAGGGACATCCGGAGTCATGAACCGGGTGTGGCCCAACCCCCCTAGAGTGTCAGGAGATAAGGGCCGAAACACTTGCTTGAAGGGGGCTTCTCTTCTGAGGACTCTCTGCTGCCACGCTCTCCACGAGTTTCTTTCTACTAAAGTAATTGAGAATCAATAAAGTACAAAGTGGTCTTCTTAACAGTCCTTTCTCAGGAAACGGGATCAAAAGTAGTATCAAAATAGAATGAAATCTGTGCGTGCATGTACTTGAATACCTAGTAAAATAAACTAAAAGTGATTCATATTATAAACCAAAATTACAAGCATGCCAAGCACACATTTTCATAGCATTCACACACAATAAAAGAATCCTCCTTCTCGAAATATCAGCTGAAAGAGAAGATAGCTGTCACATACGCCTACACGAAGTCCGTGCAGTTCGCCGAAGAGCCCACAAATTCTTAGAAACAGTGCTTTCGGTTCTAGTTTCGGTTTTGCTTCTGTTACGGTATATCGGGTCGCCGCAACCCGTATCGATATATCGTATCGTGGCATGTCCGTACCGATATTTTACTACATATCGATATTATCGCCCAGCCCTAATATATATATAAAGCTGAACAATTAAGTAGTGGGGGAAAACAAGTGCAGGTTAACAATTCTTCCATCATGATGATAATGACTTGGCAAAGATTCGAAATTTAATGAAAAAAAAGACGAAAATGGGAAAATCTAGATTATAAGTATGAAAACCCTTCACTAGGTGAATGAGGAACCATCGCAGTCCCTCTCAAAGGCACATCTATGTATTGCCTGCTCCTCGGCCTTTTGTTCGCTGGATCGGACTCATCAGGGGACACGGCTGATTATGTCTGTGCTCTTGGCGTCAAATAGAGACACACCACAGTCCGTAATTCTGTGGTGTTCCCACCACCAAGGGTTCAAAAGAGAATCCAACAGCACCCCCAAAGCAGCCAGCGAAGGGTAGTAAATAAAACAAAACGAAAGTGTGAGAGGAAAAAAAGTTGCTGAAAATTTTAAAACATTATGCAAACAGTATAAAATGTATGGAACAATCTTTGAGCCTATGCTTGAGGATCCATTTAAGGATGAAAGGGAGATCAAAAGATATGGAACAGTCTGAGTGGTCAGCTCTGCTGTTCAATAACCCAAGCATTGTCAGCAGCTACGAATTGTGCAGAACAACCTTTACTTGGATCTCCTAAGAGATGCAATCGCCCACTGATTGACCAAACAATATAATGCTGAACAATTAAGTAGTTGGGGAAAACAAGTGCAGGTTAACAATTCTTCCATCATTATGACAATTATATAATATATATATATATATATATATATATATATATATATATATATATATAATCTAAGACAATGAATACAGGAATGGAATCAATGGTTCACATCCGATGCTTTGAGGGTTCAACCAATGAAAAATGTCACATAGTTAAATATCTCATCATTGTGCAAAACTGAAATTTCTGCCAGATTTTTCTCATTGTAAAGCAATCCATATTACATCAAATATAACTCTCCACCACTGCTGTCCACATTTTCACGCCTGAATCCATGGCTAAACCAGGGGCACATATTAGCTTTCACAACTTGTGTGGAGGATACTAGGTTATCCTTGCTGCCATGGGGGATGCTCTGAGGCGTGGTGTTGAAGTGCTGAAGAATTTAAATGAAACAAAACAGAACAACCTGAGGTAATAATGAACACACACACACACACACACACACACACACACACACACACACACACACACACACACACATAGACACACCCACCCACCCACCCACCCACAGAGAGAGAGAGAGAGAGAGAGAGAGAAGAGAGAGAGAGAGAGAGAGAGAGAGGCTCTCAGAGTGCGCGGGGCGTAAGGAACGTTGCCATGTTTTAATCTTCAGGCCCGCTTTTCTGGAAGCACTGACGTGGAATCGTCTTTCCCCTCAATCTCTATCCCTTCTTCTCTCTCCCTCTCCCTCCTCCCTCCCTCCCTCCCTCCCTCCCCCTCTCTCTCTCTCTCTCTCTCTCTCTCTCTCTCTCTCTCTCTCTCTCTCTGTAAATTGATGAGTATATTCTCTACTGCATTGCCAGTTCAAACAGTCATTTTGGCAGAATTCCTAGTCTCTGCCTTCAAAATTAGACAAGCCGAAATCGGCAATACAAACCTATGAATCACAAATATGCTGTTGATACAAACCATGCGCAGCCCATCTCATGTCCGGTGTCGTCACTTTCTTATGTCACTGTCCCGCCAGAGCTATGACTTCTCTGTAATTACAGTTTTCCTGTTCGTATGTTTTTATAGATGTGATGTATAACTTTGTGCCCTCCCCCCCCCCCCCCACACACACACACCTGAAAGGTGCTGTTGGCCTATAATCATTAAATTTCAAAGTTCAGAGTCCTCTCTCTCTCCCTCTCCCTCTCTCTCTCTCTCTCTCTCACACACACACACACACACACACTACACACACACACACACACACACACACACACACACACACACAAACACACACACACACACACGCGCGCGCGCGCGCGAGCACACACACACACACACACACACACACACACACACACACACACACACACACACACACACACACACACATGCACAACTGTAAAGCTCACGACAGAAATCGCTCGTGCAATGTGCCATTGAACCGGACACATTCGGATGTTTCTACTGGGGGTGATAAACGTGTACCTGATGACACACCAAATGTTATTCATGCACATGATGAAAGAATGGATGAAAGTGTGTTTCCTTCTGTGTTTGATAAATGTTTTTCTTCTGAATTGTGTGTGCATAATGAAAGAGCAGATGGAAACAATCTATCCTGTTCATTGAATACATGTTTATCTTGTCAAGGTCCCGCACAAAATGGATTGGTTGAAAATGTTTTATCTTCTTTGACAAATGATCATTATTCTTCAGATGCTGGTACAGGCAATGGAAGAATGAATGAAAGAATGCATAGAGATGCTTTACCTTTCTCATCTGTTGAATCATTTCCCTCTAAACTTAGAACACAAAATAATGCAGAGAATGAAAATGTGAATTAAAATGGTTTTGTTTCATCATCAAATGGGGGTTTTTCCTCTAAAATGTTTGTACATAATCGGAACGAAAGTGAGAATTTGTTATCTCCAACACTGAATGAAAGTGCTCCTTTCGAAATTTGTGAACATGGTTTAAGAAACGACGGAAATGATTTATGTCTCATGGGGAACAATCGTTCTTCTGCTTGTATTGATTTTCACATACCAAGCTTTATCCCATTGTCTTCATCAAATGAAGAGGTTAATGTAGTGTCTGGTAATAGAAGAGAAAGAGCAATTTTGAATGATCAAGATAATTTTACAGAAAGCATCTGTGGTGCGAGTTTGGCTGGTACGAACGGAAATCATGTCTCATTTTTGCATTGGAATGTAAATGGCTTGCTTTCTAAGCTATCTGATAAAATGTTTATTTCGTATATAACGTCTTTTGATTTTGTTTGTTTAGTAGAAACTTTTGTTGAAAATTTACATTCAAATGTATTCAGCAATTATAAAGTCTTCTGTAAACCAGCCGTTCAGTTTACGAAACACTGACGAAGATCGGGAGGAGTCGTATGTCTTATCAAAATGGAATTTGTACCTTTTGTACAGGCATTACCGATTGATCTAAACAATACCATGATGTTCAATATTTCTAAAGATATCTTTGGTCTTACAAAGAATGTTCTTTATGTATGCACATATGTACCTCCAGAAAATTCACCATACTATGCTTTTTATGGTATTGATAATGGCATAAGTGATTTGGAAAACTGTCTCTCTGATGTTATGCTCAGTATGCCTGATACGTATGTACTTCTGGCTGGAGACTTAAATAGCAGAATTTCTAACATTTGTCAGGAATTTTCAACCCAAAATTGTCCTTTTAGTTTGCATAACGAAACCCTTATAAACAGATGTTCAGAAGACAAGATATTAAACAGGTATGGTAAGCTCTTGTTAAACATGTGTACTGTGTTAGATCTGTGCGTTTTAAATGGTGTGTGCGACGGCGACCGTCAAGGTCGTTTCACATACATTTCAGAGTCAGGGAACAGTGTGAATGATTATTTTATAACTTCCTATGACATGTTTAATGCTATTAATATATCGTGCAGTCTTTGTGTGAATGAACGAATTGAGTCTGACCATCTGCCTCTAGTATTCCATATGAACTCACTTTTTTGAAGTAAGAAATGGAAAAGGTATCAAGAAAAACATACAAGTTATAGACAGTATAAATGGCAAGATGAATATGCTGATACTTTCTGTGATCTAATGAATAGTCAACATGCTTTGTCAATGCTGGAGAATGCAGTTACTCTGATCGATGATGACATTAACGCCGCTTTGAATATATTTAATGCTTGTATAAAAGATCAAGCGGAGTGCATGAGGAAACAAATAAGAATAAATGACACTCTGAAGAATGATGATTGGTTTGAGTCATGAATGTTATAAAACCAAGAGAGACGTGAAACAACTTCTAAGAATATCTAGAAATACATTGGACGATAAAGACAGAGACGTTTATTGTAAAGCTCGAAGGGAGTATAAGAATCTTTTAAAGAGGAAGGAGAACGAGTATAATTCTTCTTTGTTATGCAATTTAGTTACCTCAGTTGAAGATCAGCAAGAGTTTTGGAAACACATGCGCAGAATATCAGTTAAGAAAAGTAGTACGCATAACAATATCTCTGTCAGCGATTGGGATAGGCATTTCAGAGATCTTCTCGAAAAAGATGCTGAAGAGGACGCAGAAGAAATAGATGAGATACCTTTTCTCGATTCTGATAGCGATGCAGGGTTCCTTGACAGTATAATTACTGGAACAGAAGTGATCTCTGCAACGAAAAAAACTCAAGAACAAAAAAGCTGCAGGCCCTGATGGCATTGTTGGAGAATTATTCAAAAATGCCGGAAATATCGTAATTGATTTCTTCGTCAGATTTTTCAATGTACTTTTTGACAAAGGGATATTCCCTGATAACTGGACTGAATCGATTATATTGCCATTATTTAAGAAAGGTGAAGTCAATGATCCAAGTAATTACAGGGGCATATCACTTAGTGATATAAGTAGTAAATTATTTAGCTCTATAATTAACTGTAGACTGCAAAAGTGGGTGGAATTTAATAATAGCACGGGTGAGTGGCAAGCGGGGTTTAAGAAAGGTTATTCAACTATCGATCAGATGTTTACCCTTTTGGCTATTGTACAAAAACAGTTTTCATGGAATCGCAAATTATATGTGGCCTTCATTGACTTCGAAAAGGCATTTGATTCCATATCTAGAAAATTACTATGGCCAGTGCTTCAAAAGAATGGAATAAAGGGTAAATTGTACCGATGTATCAAGAGCATGTACAATTGTGTAAAAGCAAGGGTCAAGTGTGGTGATGAATTTACAGATTACATAGTTTGTACAAAAGGTGTAAAGCAAGGAGATGCATGTAGCCCTGTTTTATTTTCTTTGTTTATCAACGAATTAGCACAAGAAATCATAGAGAAGGGAAGACATGGTGCAACACTGTCTCCAGATACAGCTGAATTGTTTATTTTGTTACTGGCAGATGATATAGCTTTGTTGTCAGAAACACCAGTTGGCCTTCAGACCCAGATGAACAATTTATGTAATGCAGCTTCTAGACTCCAACTTAAAGTAAATATGAAAAAGAGCAATGTCGTGGTATTTAGAAAAGGAGGGCACCTTGCAGCACGAGAGAGATGGTTTTTTAATGGTGAGCAAATGGCTGTCGTTAACTGTTATAAATATATTGGTATTCATTTTTCCACCCGACTTAGTTTTGTGGCTGCATGCACAGATCTCGCAAGCAGAGCGAGAAATGCTTTGTTATCAATTCTGCAATGATTGTTTGTACTTAATAATAATTCGCTGAAAGTATTGTTAAAAATTTTTGATACTCGGGTGCAGCCAATTGCTCTGTATGGTGCTGAACTGTGGGGACTGGATACTGCCGCCGTTCATGTTGAAAAGGTTCATTTGTATGCCCTAAAGAAATTTTTAGGAGTCCACATTAAAACACCTAATGATCTTGTGTATGGAGATACTGGACGTCACCCTATTTACATAAATTCAAGTGTACAGTGTATCAGATACTGGCTAAAGTTATCACGGATGAATGATAACAGATTACCTTTAAAAGCTTATAACATGTTACTCTGGTTGGATTCACGAGGCAAAACCACATGGGCGTCAAATGTTCGTAAGACCCTATTTCTAAATGGTTTTGGATTTGTATGGCTAAACCAGGGTGTGGAAAATGTGAAATGTTTTTTGCAATTGTTTCGTCAAAGACTTATTGATAACAGATGGCAAAACTGGTATGAACATGTTCTGGAAAGTGATAGATTTACATGGTACAGATCGTTTAAATCATTTAATAATTGCGAAACATATCTTTCACTTGATATTGACAGACATATAAAAAATTATATGACGAAGTTCAGATTTGGTGTCTCAGATATAGCAATGCATCGTCAACGGTATAATGTAGTTTCTGACAGCAATCTGACATGCCCGCTATGTGGAAAGGCAAATGATAATGAAATACACTTTCTGTTCGTCTGCTCTGCTTTCAGTGACCTACGGCAGGAATATATTCCATGTAAATATTATACAAATCCATGTCAGTTCTGTGTGACTCTATTAATGACGAATGAAAATAAAATTATTGTGAGGAATTTATGCATGTATTTATATAAAGCCTTTAAGAGGCGAGCTGTTATGGTTAGCTAACAAATGTATTGACACGCCAATATTACATGCATATGGATAGCCTAGTATGGTATTAATGTATGTGTCAGTAGAGTAGACTTCATGCACATGCGTAGTAGATTGTAATTCATCCATTTGAGTATCATTTTATTGCTGTTTTTTTTTCCCCATACATTCTAGTAAAACTTTGTGTTGATGTTGTTGTCACACTTATCATGCTGAGTTTTGAATGTAACCCCCCTTCAGAAGGGGCTGTGGCCTATCTGAATAAATTTCATTTCATTTCATTTCATTTCTCTCTCCTCTCTCTCTCTCTCCTCTCTCTCCTCTCTCTCTCTCTCTCTCTCTCTCTCTCTCTCTCTCTCTCTCTCTCTTCCGAAGCTCATTACAATACGTACTCCGTTTTATATCAATCCGCTGTCTTTTTGCCCCGTTTCTTTGCATTCCATCCAATTGGGAAAGTGTGTCCATTCATCATTCTTCTTTCCTTATTCCAGACTTTTGAATGCCCTCTCTTTCATTGTCCTTCAGAGTCTTTCTTGTTGTTTTGATTTCTTGTTTTTGTTGTTACATATAGCAAATGATGGAGATTAAATCAGTGGCCTCTGCTGTCTATTTTGGCCTCCACATTTTCAGACAAGTATGTATTCACTGACTCGGTTCAGCCCTGATGTGGCCCCTTGCGGTCGGCTGGGCTATAAGCAACATTATCTTATCTTATCTTACTGACTCGGTTTTCCCCCAACTCATAACATTTTTTGTTTGCTCATTGACCTTCTCCCCCCCCCCTCTCTCTCTCTCTCTCTCTCTCTCTCTCTCTCTCTCTCTCTCTCAGTACACTAACTGATATGTAAACATATATCCAAGAATTGAACATAAATACGCGTATCTAATTCTTCAATGAGTAAAAACCTACTTTCTTTGGACAATGACCTGTTAAGCAAGCCATTCAAATTGACAAAACAAAACAATGAAAAAAAATATGCCGCAAATGTCCAAGAGCCTCATGCCCCTTTGGCTGGAATTATCCCTATATGTATGCATTTTCTTTAAATATTCTTTTAGAATTTGTAAAATACACGTTGGCATATGTGGACCCCGAAAAATTATCTGTTTTATGTATCATAGTAAAAGATGCTCGCAGAGATGGCTCAAAGCACTGCCCATTGGCTGTGGAACACCGTTGTTTGACAGCGAAACAATATGGCGACTCCTGCCACTTGTCCAATGTTGTCTGAGATCATTTTTGACGATAACGACGTGGTGTTAGAAGAAGTGGTGAGCGCAAACAATTCAGAAACCGAAAAGGTAGGACTTCCTTTTGTGCAACAAAATGAAAGTAAACCAAAGCGAAAGCACTCATAAGTGAACAAAGACACAAAGCGAAAGCACTCATAAGTGAATAAAGACACAAAGCGAAAGCACTCATAAGTCAACAAAGACACAAAGCGAAAGCACTCATAAGTGAACAAAGACAAACACAGGGCTTGTTTTCAAGCCAGCGATACCAAAAGACAGAACATGTCTTGGTATTCTTTCTCTTACATTTTCCCCTTTTTTCCCCTTCACCCAACACATCTCCATCTCATTCTTGCGACTACTCTCTCTGACCTCTGTCTGTCTGTCTGTCTGTTACTCTCTCTCTCTCTCTCGTGAGTGTGTGTGTTGTGTGTGTGTGTGTGTGTGAGTGTGTGTGTGTGTGAGAGAGAGAGAGAGAGAGAGAGAGAGAGAGAGAGAGAGAGAGAAAGAGAGAGAGAGAGACAAACAGACAGACAGACATACAGACAGACAGACAGACAGAGTGTGTTTGTTCAACCCCTTGTTGGCGCATGGAGGTTAACATCGACTTATGCCATATCAATACAATGTAGCTCACGGTCTATTCGTTCAATAGATTTGTTCAATACACACACACACACACACACACACACACACACACACACACACACACACACACACACACACACATATATATATATATATATATATATGTTCAACCCAGACACACACACACACACACACACACACACACACACACACACACACACACACACACACACACACACACACACCGCTTAGAGTACACCAGCCATGAGGAATTCTTACGTGTTTTGATCTTCAGGCCTGCTCTTAGGGAAACGGGCATATGGAATCTCTCTAACACCTCCTTCCTCCTTCCTCCCTTCCTCCTCTTCTTTCTTTCTCCATCTGCTTCTCTCTTCTCCTCTCTCTCTCTCTCTCTCTCTCTCTCTCTCTCTCTCTCTCTCCTCTCTCTCTCTCTCTCTCTGAAATCTTAGCCCTTGTTCGAATAAAAGTATCTCTGTTTATCTGGCTGTCGGTCTATCTGTCTGCCAGTCTCTCTCTCTCTCTCTCTCTCTCTCTCTCTCTCTCTCTCTCTCTCCTCTCTCTCTCTCCCCTCTGAAATCATAGTCCTTGATCGAATAAAAGTTTCTGAGTTCCGATGGCACTGGGGAGGAATGAGTTGGAGAGTCTGTCTGTCCTTGCCCTGACACTCAGCAGTCTGCCAGAGTCCCTCACCGACCTCCGAGAGTCCAGTTCACTGTGCAAGGGATGTGATGGGTCAGCGAGGATTGCCTGGACACGTCTCAACACTTTTCTCGTGGAGATCATGGAGGCCGGCCACGTCCGACCCGATCACATCCCTCGCTGTGCGAGTGAGCCTGGTCAGCTTGCCGACATCCCCCCTCCCCCAGGCTGCCAAAGAAGCACAGACTGTTGAAGGTTATGACGCTGTGCACAGTGCTGGTGTAGAACATTTTCAGGATGGCTGGTTGACCTTGAAGGACCTGAGCTTCTTCAAAAAGTGAAGCCGCTGGTGCCCTTTCTTAACTAGAGCAGCAGTGTTCTCTGCCCAGCCCAGCTTGTTGTCCAGTATGGAGCCGAGGTACATGTACTGTTCAACAATCTCCACCTCTTCGCCTTTGATCTGGATGGGAGTGTGCGGTGGTTTCTTCCTCCTGAAGTCCACGATCAGCTCCTTCGTTTTGCTGACGTTCAGACACAGGTAGTTGCCGTCACACCAGGTGACCATCCTGTTCACTGAGTCCCTGTAGGATTCCTCCTCTCCATCAACAATCATTCCAGACAGAGAAGTATCGTCTGAGAATTTGACCTGGAGGACACCTTTTTCTTCACATCTGCAGTCGGAGGTGTACAATGTGAACATCTGCAGTCGGAGGTGTACAATGTCAACAGCGCAGGTGAAAGTACGCAGCCCTGAGGTGCTCCTGTGTTGGTCTGTAACTCAGAGGACCAAGAATTGAACATAAATACGGGTATCTATTCTTTCAATGATGAAAAACATACTTTCTTTGGACAATGACCTGTCAAAAAAGCTACTCAAAGTAACAAAACAAAATAACAACAACAAAAATGTCAAGAATGCCAAAGAGCCACTTCCTCCTTCGACTGGAATCATCCTGTTTTCTGAAGTATTTTTTCTTTAGATACTGTTTTAAAACTTATAATGTACAAGCTGGCCTATGGGGACCCTGAAACAATGATCTGCTTTCCGTATCATAATAAAAGCTGTTCGCAGAGATGGCTCAAAGCGCTGCCCATTGGCTGTGAAACACCGTTGTTTGACAGCGAAACAATATGGCGACTCCTGCCACTTGTTCAATCTTGTCTCAGATCACATATGACGGTGATGATCACGACGTGGTGTTAGAAGAAGTTGTGTGTGCAAACATTCGGAAACCGAAAATGCAGGACTTGCTTTTGTGCAACAAAATGAAAGTAAAGGAAACGGAAAGTGTTCATACGTGAACTACGACACACTGAGTTTGTTTTCAAGCCAGCGATGCAAAAGTCAGAAGATGGCTTCATATTCTTTCTCTTACATTTCCCCTTTTCTCCCTTCACCCAACCCATCTCCATCCCATTTTTGCAACTACTCTCTCTGTCTCTCTCTGTCTCTGCCTGTCTGTCTGTCTCTCTTTTTCCCTCTCTCATGTGTGTGTGTGGTGGAGAGGGGAGTGTTTCGTTCTCTCTCTCTCTCTCTCTCTCTCTCTCTCTCTCTCTCTCTCTCTCTCTCTCTATATATATATATATATATATATATGTATATATAGCATATATTTTTGTTTAGCCTCAGGGCTGAGTGTAAAAAAGCATGCTTGTATGCTTATCTCATATCCCTGATAAACAATATTTCGTTCGTTCGTTCGTTCTCTCTCTCTCTCTCTCTCTCTCTCTCTCTCTCTCTCTCTCTCTCTC
>CM065729.1:965000-967500 GCA_033310375.1 Conus canariensis | reverse complement strand
TAAAACTATCTAATTCTGAAGTCAAATACAGCTGTGAGTTGCAAAGATGATACTTGATGATAGAAAACATCACACAACAAGTGGTTGCAAACAAATGTGTAATTCATCATTCAAACTGTAACCGATTGCTGACACAAGTAAACAAAGAAAAGAATTACATTTAGGACACACACACACACACACACACACACACACACACACACACACACACACACACACACACACAACACACACACACACACACACACGCACACGCACGCACGCACGCACGCACACAAAGACTGTCTGTTATCAGCACATTCTCTGGTCTTTCTCACTTGGCATTAGCGTGATGTCTCTTTTATTCTGCTTTCTTCCACTTGTCTGATAGCTCCAACAATCTTATTCCCTGAATGATTTTAAGCATGCTCCTCCGTGATCACTTCTGGAATGTAATTGAGAGAGGGGGGGGGGGGGGAGAGAGAGAGAGAGAGAGAGAGAGAGAGAGAGAGAGAGAGAGAGAGAGGAAGGGTGGTGGGAGGAAGAAGGTGGCTCGATGGGACATTAGAGGGACAGAACTATGAATAGGGGACTTGAAAGAGGGAGTGAGGGAGGGGTAGAAGTTAAAACTCAGATTTCAACATAAATATTCAGTCTGAAAGAGAGAGAGACAGAGAGAGAGAGAGAGAGAGAGAGGGCAGAGACAGAGACATAGGACAGAGACATAGAGAGAGGGAGCTAGCTAGCTAGCTAGCTAGCTAGATAGATAGATAGATAGAGAGAGAGAGAGAGAGAGAGAGAGAGAGAGAGAGAGAGAGAGGAGAGAGAGAGAGAGAGAGAGACTATGTAACGTGTGTGCTGTCTCTCATCAACGCACGCACTTTTTCAAATCACGGCGAATCTGTTACATACTGACTTGTTCATGCCACAGGCATTACATGGCCAGTCACCATCAACATCAAGAAATTATATTTGAAAACTCCTCTAATTTTTTTTTATCACTATTTATCTTTCTTTCCAACATGGACGACGAAAAGCTCATCGTTGCCGTGAGGCTGATAATCACAAAAAAGTGACTAGAATCAAACCAGTAGAGATGTTCTCTCTGCTACTTGGGATAACCTAACACGAGAAGTGGGAGAAAGTGGTAACCAACAGAAATGTTATCTTCTTCTTTTTTTTCTCACCAAATGAACACAGTTACAAACAAATCTTCAACTTTAGATCAAATACTATTCATATTAAGCAAAAGTGCTGTCACGGATATAAAATCTAAACCAAAAAACAACAACAACTAAGAAACATCGGCATTGCTTCTGAAGTCTTTGGAGGTATTTTGTCACTGTTTTATTCAGTCCTTTTTGACGTTTTCTTTCAGGTTTTAAAAATAAGAATGTTTGAAACAGATTGGTAAAACTTCAGTTTTAGGTCTTGTACTATTCATATCAATGAGAAGCGCCTGTATCCGTCCGGGTCTACTATGCACGCTTCCAAGGATCCAGACAGGCGGATGGGGCACGGCCTTGTCATGCACGGCCGGGTCTACTATGCTTCCAAGGATTCGGACAGCCAGATGGGGCACGGCCTTGTAATGCACGGCCGGGTCTACTATGCTTCCAAGGATCGAACAGCCGGATGGGGCACGGCCTTGTAATGCACGGCCGGGTCTACTATGCTTCCAAGGATCCGAACAGCCGGATGGGGCACGGCCTTGTCATGCACGGCCGGGTCTACTATGCTTCCAAGGATCCAGACAGCCGGATGGGGCACGGCCTTGTAATGCACGGCCAGGTCCGGGTCCACATTGCACGTAGCCTCTTTGTAACTAGGGACAGCGCTCACTTTAGAAAAAAAAGAACTAGCATGCTACGTTGTTTACTGTATCATATAGATACAATACACAGGAAACCGGACTGCAACTCCAAGGTGGACATACAGGATAGGAAATATGGATTATTCTGTAGGTGTAGGCCTACATAGCTAGTGAGCAATTGTGTAGCAGTGGAGTGGTATACTGACAATTTTACACTGGAAGATTATGTACATGAATCCTACTGCGGAAGCGAGTTCCAGAGTGAAGGACCAGACTACCAAAGGTTGTTTAAAGGATAAAAATGAGTTCTCCAGTAAAGGACCAGACTAACAAAGCTTGTTTAAAGGATAAAAAATGAGTTCTCCAGTAAGGGACCAGAATAACAAAGGTTGTTTAAAGGATAAAAATGAGTTCTTCAGTAAAGGACCAGACTAACAAAGGTTGTTTAAAGGATAAAAAATGAGTTCTCAGTAAAGGACCAGAATAACAAAGATTGTTTAAAGGATACAAAATGAGTTCTTCAGTAAAGGACCAGACTAACAAAGGTTGTTTAAAGGATAAAAAATGAGTTCTCCAGTAAAGGACCAGAATAACAAAGGTTGTTTAAAGGATACAAAATGAGTTCTTCAGTAAAGGACCAGACTAACAAAGGTTGTTTAAAGGATAAAAAATGAGTTCTCCAGTAAAGGACCAGACTAACAAAGGTTG
>CM065729.1:942500-960000 GCA_033310375.1 Conus canariensis | reverse complement strand
TTCTGTTTTCGTTGTGTGTGTGTGTTGTGTGTGTGTGTGTGTGTGTGTGTGTGTGTGTGTGTGTGTGTACGGGCGCACACGTGTATCATAATATGTGTGTGTGTGTGTGTGTGTGTGGTGTGAGAGAGAGAGAGAGAGAGAGAGGAGAGAGAGAGAGAGAGAGAGTCAGAGAGACATAGACAGAGATAGAGACAGAGAGACATAAATACAGACAGAGACAGAGAGAATGAGAAAAATATCAAAGAAATCAGCCAGGACTTAGCAGAAGGAAAATGAAAACGCTAATACATGTAACCATAGTGTCTTAAAATTACTTTTAGACTTTACCATCGCTCACAGATTTTGCTTGAGCAGTACTAAGGTGAACCTATTTGATCGGGAGTCGAGGTCAGGCGCGGCAGATGGGACGATGGGGGAGGAAGACTCTGCATCTGATGCTACAGGGGCCGCCAGACAACACTGACAAAGGTCTGGCTCACATCAAGCATGAGGAGGTTCGATGGTGCGTTTAGGACTACGAGTCAAATATTCTCTCTCTCTCTCTCTCTCTCTCTCTCCTCTCTCTCTCTCTCTCTCTGAAAGTTTATTCATGTATAGGCCATTGCCCCTCATGAAGGGGTACGTAACTTCTATACACAAATGCATAATTAACAACATATTTAGTATCTAATCAAGAAACCAGAACAGAACGCAACTTGAATGCTTTGTAAAGATAAATGGACAGTTGTTTCACAGTTTGTTTATGCTCTGTAGCCATAAGCAATGCAGGTCTAAATTTGTTTGGATCTGCATAAAATTTACTAGGTATATACTGTGTTCTTAAGTCACTCAAAACAGGACAACATAAGACAAAATGAACATCATCTTCCTTTTCATTTTTGCAAAACGGACATTTTAAGTCAGCATTACTATGTGTTTTGTAACGTAAACGATGTTGCGCTATTTCAGAAATGCCAAATCGAAACCTCGTCAATGCATACCTTAAATGCCTATCTAAATTCATCAGTAAATAAATTTTTACCTCAGGCACCTTGCAAAACGTTCTGTAAACATAAAACCTTTCACTATCACTAATATGAGAGTCCCACTCTTGCCATCTACATAAAATTAACCGTTCTCTGAAAACTTGCAGAAATCTGTCTATCCCCTCAACACCTTGGTTAAGCCATACATATCCAAAACCAAACATATATAGTTTACAACGAACATTTGTAACCCAATTTTTCTTTCCACGTATATCTAAATCATACAACATTTTGTAAGCTTTATGGGGTAGCCTAGATTCCTCCATTCTTGTAATTGTAACCAAAACTTTACACATTTTACAGCTGAATTAATATAATAGAGTATCTGTTTGTCTCTCCGTAAACAAAGTCATTAGGAGTTCGCACCTCTACGCCTAAAAATCTTTTGAGAGCAAATAAGTGAACCTTTTCACATTCAGATGCCGCATTATCAAGTCCCCATAGCTCTGCGCCGTACTGAACAATCGGCTGAATTTGTGAATCGAAAATCTTCAAAAGGACAGCCAACGAGTTATTTTTAAACTTATATAACTTTTGTGAAATGCACAGTAAAGCGTTTTTAGCTCTACTACTTAAATTACGACATGCTATAACAAAACTCAATCTTGTTGAAAAACAAATTCCTAGGTATTTGTATCCCAAACGGACTATGAACATGGACCAAATGGAATATCCATGTGTCTGTGGAAAGCGTTTCGCTACCACCCGTGGCATGAAGATCCACAGAACAAAGATGGGATGTGTGAAGACTCATCTGAATGAGCAGCAGCGCACTGCATCAGCAGATAAGACGTCGGAAGACCAAGGCCAGGATTTAAACCACAGTGCCAAGGACATCCACGCTGTTGGTTCGGATGAGGAATTTGCACAGGCCCTCGATGCCAGGCGCCTGAAACTCAACCTGCCACGAGCAAACGAAACTGAAGATTGGGAGAAACTGGATGCAAAAATCGTCCAAAGACTCGATGCACTGATAGGGAAAAGCACCCTGGAACACAAACTAGCCACATATGGGGACATTGTGTATGCCACATGTAGAGACGCCTATGGAGCAAAACTACCCAAAGAGAAAACACCTCCAAAGAAATCCAGACGCCAAGGGTCCAAAAGAAAAACCTCAAGATGCAAATGAAGACCGCACTGCCAGCTGAAAAACAAGGCTTGGAAAAACTGTGGAAAGACCTGAAAGAAAAACAGCGCCCTCAGCAAAGCGGAATCTGCGAGGAAGAGGAAGAGCAAAAAAGAAGAAGACACAAGAGCGCTTCTTCAGAGACCCCTTCCAGTTTGCCAGAACACTGTTTGAGCAGCCAAAATCTGGGACCCTAAGTGTGGACAAAGGAGTTCTTGAGCAGCATCTGAGGAAAACATACTCTGACCCACAGAGCAAAGCACCACTCGACATTCAAGGTCTGGTGTGGCCAACCAACCCTGAGGAACAGTTCAATGGCAAGCCTCCAACGTTGGCGGAAATCAAGAAGGTGGTCGACAAAGCCAGAGCCAAATCATCACCAGGGCCAAACGGAATACCTTACCAGCTTTACAAGAAATGTCCCAAGGTGCTGGAGTGGCTCCACAGGCTGCTGCGATCGGCTTGGAGAAACCAGAAGATCAGCGGCCAGTGGATGACGGCAGATGGTGTGTACATCCCCAAAGAGCAAAACTCAAGTGACATCAGCCAGTTCAGGCCAATATCACTACTGAACGTCGAAGGGAAAATCTTCTTCTCTGTCATGGCAGCAAGGCTGACCAAGTACCTGATGGAAAACAAGGACTTGGATGTGTCAGTCCAGAAAGGTGGCATCCCAGGCGTGGCTGGCTGTGTAGAACACGCCACAATGATCTGGGATGCAATCCAAAAAGCAAAAACAAAAAAGAGAGACCTGGACGTAGTGTGGCTTGATCTGGCAAACACATATGGATCTGTGCCCCATGAGATGATACAGTTGGCTCTTGAGATGTACCATGTGCCAAAGAACATCCGCGACATGCTCAAGAAGTACTTCAATGGCTTCTCAATGCGGTTCTCTACCAAGGAGTACACAACAGACTGGATCAACTTGGAAGTGGGTATTGCAATGGGCTGTGCAATTTCCCCAATACTGTTCGTGCTGGCAATGGAACTCATCTTGAAAGCAGCAACAAACAACGCGAGACAAACAGACCTTGGCGAGGGATACAAGATGCCTCCTCTCAAGGCCTTCATGGATGACACTACAGTGATTTCATCCAGAGAAGACGAGACACGTCATGTGCTGGAGAGGCTGGACGACATAGTTGCCTCATCCAGAATGAAGTTCAAGCCAAAGAAATCACGGAGTCTCTCACTGAGGAAAGGAAAAGTGGCCGGATCTGTGGTCTTCAGTGTTGCCAACCAGGCCATTCCAACAGTCACAGAAGAACCAGTCAAGAGCCTTGGAAGATGGTATGATGATACGTTGAAAGACACACAAAGAGCAAAAGAAACCAAGCAGATGGCGGAGGAAGGCTTGGAGACCATTGACCAGTGTGGGCTCCCTGGCAAATACAAGGTCTGGTGTCTGCAGTTCATGCTGATACCAAAGCTCCTATGGCCTCTGATGATATACGACATCTGCACCAGCATAGTGGAGGCAATGGAAGCCAAAATCAACAAGTTCACAAGGAAATGGCTTGGTGTCCCACCCTGTCTGACTGACATAGCGCTGTACTGTCGCCAAGCAAAGCTGAAACTACCACTGAAATCCATCCTGGAGGAATACAAAGCAGGGAAGATCAGACTTCAAAGCATGCTGGAGGACTCAGGAGATAAGGTGGTAGAAGCAATCAAGCCCCAGCTGAAGACAGGCAGAAAATGGAAAGTTCAAGAGGCGATGGATTCTGCAAAAGAAAGTCTCAAGATCAGAGAAATAACAGGACACACACAGACCAACAGACAAGGACTGGGGGTGACCAAAACTGAATGGTGGTCAAAGGCCAAAGGAAAAGCCAAAAGAGACATGATGATTCAGGAGATGAGAAAAGAAGAAGACCAAAAAAGACTCCAAAAAGCAGTCCAGCAGAGCCAGCAAGGGCAATGGACAACGTGGGAGAATGCACTCCAAAGAAGTCTCACTTGGAATGACATTTGGCACATGGCCCCTCTCAGGATCAGCTTCATTCTCAGATCTGCATATGACCTTCTGCCCTCAAATGCAAACTTGGTGAAGTGGGGGAAAACAGACGATCCTGCATGCCCCCTCTGCCATGAAAAACAAACAGTGGAGCATGTCCTAAGCTCATGTAAAGTAGCCCTGGCTCAAGGAAGGTACACATGGAGGCACAACCAAGTGCTCAAAGAGATTGTACAAGTAGTCTGGGCTAGTACCAACACCACAAAAGGGAAAATCAGGACTCCAAAAGCACCCGCAACATTCTTCACGGCAGGAGGCAGCAAATCATGGCCAAGAACAACAGTGCCACTCGAAACATGCAGGCAGAATCTGCTGGACGGGGCAGATGACTGGGAGTGCACTGCAGACCTCCCAGAATGGAAGAGTCACCCAGAGATCATCAGCAAGAGTGGCATGAGACCAGACATAGTAGTCCACTCTAAGTCAACCAAGCAGCTGATCATGATCGAGCTCACGGTGCCATATGAGAACAGAATGGAGGCAGCTCAAATCTACAAGACTGAAAAGTATGCTGATCTGGCAAACAGCCTGAGGAGAGAAGGCTATCAGGTCAAAGTCCTCACTGCAGAAATTGGAGCTAGGGGGTTTGTAGGAACGTCTGCATACAGCCTCATGAAACAGCTCTCGGTTGCAGGGAGGGAAAAACCCAGAGCCCTGAAAGCAATGGCAGAAGCGGCAGAGAGGTGTTCAAGCTGGATCTGGTCAAGGAGGAACAAAAGTGAACTTCATAAGGCTTAATTTCCCTTCAAATATCAGGTGTCCCTGTGGCTCAGTGGTTAAAGCGCGAGTCATTAAGTGGAAAATGAGCATGTCCAGAAGGTCATGGGTTCGAATCCCAGCCATGGCTCGTCCCAAGATGGGACAAAAAGGGGCAGCAGAGGGACATCCGGAGTCATGAACCGGGTGTGGCCCAACCCCCCTAGAGTGTCAGGAGATAAGGGCCGAAACACTTGCTTGAAGGGGGCTTCTCTTCTGAGGACTCTCTGCTGCCACGCTCTCCACGAGTTTCTTTCTGCATACATTAACAACAGGCATCACAGCTCCTGCATACGTCCATCTTTCTCTAGCTCCTAAATACCCCTCTTTTCTGAACACAATAATATTGCTTTTGTCCATATTTACTTTTAGCTGGAGAGCTGAAGCTGCTTTATACAGATTATTCCACTGTGTTTGAAGACCGAATAAAAGTTTCAGACAGCAACACAACATCATCAGCCAAAAGCGATATAAACAGTTCAAAATAGTCTGACGAAAAAATAGCCCCGTGTTTCCCTTCCCTAATAACTTCTAATGCTAATTCGTTTATAAACAAGGAAAACAAAACGGGACTGCACACATCCCCTTGTTTCACTTCACGTGTGCCGTTAATGTAATCTGTAAGCATGGAACCACATCTAATTCTGGTTTTAACATTAGTATACATGCTATGAATACAACGAAACATTTTGCCTTTTATGCCATTTCTCAAGAGTATAGGCCATAATGGATGTCTGTTAATGGAATCAAAAGCTTTCTCAAAATCGAGGAAGGCTACATACAATTTGCGGTTTAAACAACATTGCTTCTGAACCAATGACAACAATGTAAACATATGATCAACAGTAGAATAGCCCCTTTTGAATCCTGCCTGATATTCGCCTGTGAAATTATATTCTGTAACCCATTCTTGAAGTCTGCTATTTATGATTGTACTATAGATTTTACTGCTCGTATCACACACACACACACACACACACACACACACACACACACACACACACACACACACACAGATATATATATATATATATATATATATATATATATATATATATATATATATACCCCTATAATTACCTGGATTATCTGCGTCTCCCTTTTTTAACAGAGGAATTACAATAGAGTTTGTCCAATTATCTGGAAAAACACCTTTATGAAACAACACATTAAACAATTTTACGAAAAAATCAATAACTCGATCCCCACCATGTTTCAACATTTCCGTTTCCGTTTCTCTGTCTCTCTGTCTCTCTGTCTCTGTCTCTGTCTCTGTCTCTGTCTCTCTCTCTCTCTGTGACTTTATTTCCTTTGTATCAGTAGTGTTAACATTAGCGGTGTAAATAAGATACTTACATGATTGAAATATACAGCAAGACATCGATTACCTAGAACACAGATGGTTATAGGGTTAAACCAGATGGTCAGAGGCTTCACATCAATGGTCCACGTCAGATGGTCGGAGTGATGACGTTCATGGGCAGGTGAAGATATTTAGAGTGTTTACATCAATAATATAGTAAGGTGGATATAGGGATATCAACAATGATTCAAGAAAAAGATACACCCGAAGGTGCGGGTAGGACCCAGAGAAGTACGGTTCCCAACTGCAAACCAGATGGGAGCAATCCTGCACCACCCTTGGAAGCCTGCGCTGTGTTCACATAGGATGCAGGCGCGCACAGGGCATTCCATCAACGCGTGAAGGGACATAATTGCTCCTTGGCAGATGCCATTGTGTAATGGCCACTGGATGTGACACGACAGAACCTCCACGGGAGCGTTCCAATGGCTGTACTGAACCATATTGCAGAACCCATTGGCCAAAACTCGCTTCAAATCAGATAATCAATGAACAGACATCAATTGTGTGAGTCACATGGTTGCAGTGCTTATAAAACGGCGAGAGTAATACAACGACGGAATTTTTGATAAAACATAAGCAGCTACCGACAGTCACAGGGTTTCCCGTTCCTCAAAAATCCTTCTGTGTCCATATTGCAGTCATCACCACTCTATGTCCATATTGCAGTCATCACCACTCTATGTCCATATTGCAGTCACCACCACTCTATGTCCATATTGCAGTCACCACCACTCTATGTCCATACTGCAGTCACCACCACCCTTTGTCCATATTGCAGTCATCACCACTCTATGTCCATAGTGCAGTCATCACCACTCTATGTCCATACTGCAGTCACCACCACTCTTTGTCCATATTGCAGTCACCACCACTCTATGTCCATATTGCAGTCATCACCACTCTATGTCCATATTGCAGTCACCACTACTCTCCACCACTACTCCCGGGATCTTCACGCCCCAATCCACATCTTAATCAGGGGGGCATGCCAACTCTGACAACATGCACGGGAAATATTGGCGGTACACTAGCTGGCAGGGGGAGGAGGACTGGTGGTTTTGGCTAAAGCTAAAGACTAAAAAAGAAATAGAATAAAGCAAAATGAAATTAAAATTGAAAAAAAAAGCCTCGGCCAGAGTGCAACAGGCATGAGCAATGTTGGCATGCCTTAATCTTCAAGTCGGCACTTCTGGAAGCACTGATGTGGGCGCTTTTACCCTCTCTCTCTCCCTGTCTCTGTCTGTCTGCCTGTCTGTCTCTCTGTCTCTGTCCCTGTCTGTCTGTCTGTCTGTATGTCTGTCTGTCTGTCTGTCTGTCTTCTCTCTCTCTCTCTCTCTCTCTCTCTCTCTCTCTCTCTCTCTCTCTCTCTCCCTCTCTCTCAAACCCCTTCCACCGCCACTCTTTTTCAAATTCCAAATGCCCACATCTCCCTGTCTCTCTCTGTCTCTGTCTATCTGTCTGTCTCTGTCTGTCTGTCTGTCTGTCTGTCTGTCTTCTCTTCTCCTCTCTCTCTCTCTCTCTCTCTCTCTCTCTCTCTCTCTCTCTCGTCTTTGTTGTTTTTTTTCCACGAGAGCGTTTACGATCGACCGCTGAGAACATCAGACATGCCTGACCAAGGCTCTGAGCCTTGCGCGGTTTATTCTGTGACAAAGCACACTTCCATTGTGTTATGATAACATTGATTTTCTACCAGTCACCTTAGCATGCGGGAATGTTTATAGGCAATGTACAGCGGAGTTTCAGTACGGGCATCCTGGCGTTGGTTTACTACTTTGAATGGCTGTCAAAGCATGAAAGGTGAGGGTGAATTTTGTGCAAACCATCAGGATTCCTGTATGAAAGATGAGGTGAATTTGTGCAAACCATCAGATTCCTATATGAAAGGTGAGGGTGAATTTTGTGCAAACCATCAGGATTCCTATATGAAAAGTGAGGGTGAATTTTGTGCAAACCATCAGGATTCCTATATGAAAGGTGAGGGTGAATTTTGTGCAAACCATCAGGATTCCTATATGAAAGGTGAGGGTGAATTTTGTGCAAACCATCAGGATTCCTATATGAAAGGTGAGGGTGAATTTTGTGCAAACCATCAGGATTCCTATATGAAAGGTGAGGGTGAATTTTGTGCAAACCATCAGGATTCCTATATGAAAGGTGAGGGTGAATTTTGTGCAAACCATCAGGATTCCTATATGAAAGGTGAGGGTGAATTTTGTGCAAACCATCAGGATTCCTATATGAAAGGTGAGGGTGAATTTTGTGCAAACCATCAGGATTCCTATATGAAAGGTGAGGGTGAATTTTGTGCAAACCATCAGGATTCCTATATGAAAGGTGAGGGTGAATTTTGTGCAAACCATCAGGATTCCTATATGAAAGGTGAGGGTGAATTTTGTGCAAACCATCAGGATTCCTATATGCGGTAGGCCCTTGAACATCGCTCTGATGTTTTTCATTGTCAGTTTGTTGATATGGCAACATGCCACATGGAACCAGATACCCCCTCCCCCATCTTTTTTTAAACCGTGCTTTCTTTTTCATCTTGTTCTTCTTGTTCTTCTTCTTCTTGGTTTTGTTCTTGTTCTTGTTCTTGTTCTTGTTCTTCTTCTTCTTTTCTTCTTCTTCTTCTTCTTCTTCTTCTTCTTCTTCTTCTTCTTCTTCTTCTCTGTCACTAGATCGTCCGCTCTCTCTATACACATTACAACAGTCACTAATATTAGAATTCTGTTTTCTGTCTTTGCTCCATTGTGTTCATTCTGTCAAATTGGAGCAGTGCGTCCATTCATCCTCCTCCTCCTCTCATTCCAGATCTTTGCGTGACCGCTCTGTCATTATCCATCTGGATCTTTTCTGTTGTTCCGATTTGTTGCTAACTTTATGGTCAGCTATGGAGCTTAATTCAAAGGGTACACTGCATCTGCCGTCCATTTTGACATACACAATTTGTAGACAAATGTATACTCATTAAGTTTGTTTTTTTTCAATTTATCCTCATTGACCATTGATCTGCTCGCTTGCTCATGTTCAAATCCCATCTACCAGGCCCTTCTTCTGTCCCTCTGTCTCTATCCGACTGTCTCCCACTGCGTCTCTCTCTCTCTCTCTCTCTCTCTCTCTCTCTCTCTCTCTCTCTCTCTCTCTCTCTCCCTCCCTCTCAATATACTTACTTAAATTGATCGATCAATCAATCAATCAGTCAAACAATGTATCTATCCATCCATCCATTCCATCCCTTCATCAATCCATCCATCCATCCATCCATCCATCCATCCATCCATCCATCTATCTATCTATCTATCTATCTATCTATCTATCTTTCTTTCTAGCTTTCTAGCTTTCTATCTATCTATCTATCTATCTGTGCTATAAGCAACATAAATTGAATTTAATCTGTACACATACACATATTCAAGCTCTAATTCGCTCAGGATTGAAGACGAGGACCTAAGAAATCTAAGATCGTCAAGCATACTATCAATCTGTGTACATATCAAACAACAAATAAAATACTATCACATTATAAGCTAGATAACAGGAACCCCGAATTTGATTTGAACTAGGTCCGAGCTCATTGCAAAGATTTAGAGCACTCTACACTGCAGGCGCCTTTTAGCATATGTCGGTAGATCCTCTCCCATGTCAACAGACCTGAGATGATTAATGACTTTAGGGCATATGTCACTGTTGAACTTTCAGATGACACGATGACACTCGCCTGTGCCAACAAGTCCACTCCTGTCCTCACCCAGGCTGTGTTTATGTAGCAGCATGGTTATTTATGTGTTTTTATTCGCCCACATCGGAAATTAGGAGGTCGGCAAATCGAACATCATCAGATTTCTTGCCAAAAATATCTCTAAAATTCTGAAATCATAGCTTGCTCAGCCTTCTTTTTATTCATTTTGTGAACAGGATTGGTATTTTTTGTGAACAGGATTGGTATTTTTTGTGAACAGGATTGGTATTTTTTGTGAACAGGATTGGTATTTTTTGTGCTGAAAGTCTTTAGAAGTGTTCTTTCACAGATCTGGTCTAAATAAAAAAATAAAAAAGTTTTGAAAATGAAGCAGACATGAGCGTTACTGAAAACAATTCGAAATATAAGCGAACACAGAAGACAAAGTGCGAAATGGCGCTTATTTATCACACAGTACGGACCAGACAAATGGATTTCCAAAAATATGTCTTGTTGTTTGTATTCTAATGTGATTTAAACAAACAAACACACAGACAGGGGCGACAGTCTAGTCCACAAAATCAGGAGACATGGAAACAATGGCGTTTGCTTTTGAGCGGTTTTGCTATGGTTATTTGAATGGATGTTTGTCCATGCACATGACGTAACATGTGAGTGATTTTTGCTAAACAATGTAGTGGGCAATGGCAAAGTTGAAGTCAGAAACAGTGAGAAAATGTTGGTGGAAAACTACAGGTGCGGTTTGCGCTTCTGATTTAGGATTTGGTCCAGTTTCTTCTTCTTCTTCTTCTTCTTCTTCTTCTGCGGTCGATTTTAAATAGGCTGCGTCAGATGTTCAACGCTATCGCCATGATGAATCCCAACGTCTTCTCGAAGTCTTGACGGCTGCCCCAAAGCTGCATCTGCAGCTGTGCACCCTCCGGTTCGGTTTGATGCCGTAGAACATCATGGGCGGGACAGTGCTGGAGGATGTGGTCTGGGGTCTGAGATCCTGACCCAGGTCAAGAGATATGTCAGTCATCCAGCCGTGTGACGTTAGAATCAAGTGTTGCATCGCCCGTGCCACTGAAAACTCGGTCAAGCCATATTTCTGCTCTGTTGTTCTACTAATGAAAACTTCACGATGCCAGCCGCCGTGGCGAAGTGGTTAGCATCGCGGACTCCCGGCTGGGAGGACATGGGTTCAATTTCCATCAGAGTCATGTGGGATTTTTGTGCCCCGACTGGCTCCTACCCAGTTGAATTTGCTACGGGTTCAGTTGGGAAGACTGGGACCATGCAGTCGAGTTTCATCCACTTAATGGATGCGTCTCAGGTTGACGCCGGGATATATTATGAAAGGAAGCGTAGAGTACAGCCCTGTCATGCAGTCTCAGACCGGAATGGAAATCCGTAGCATCATCTTCATCCTCCTCATCCTCATCGATCAGCATTAGAAAACAAACAACAACAACAAAACAGGTTCATGATAAGTCCACCAAAGTTACGAATTAACCTTATGTCCCATTCGATCCCAAAGCATGCGGAGAATGAAATACCACGGTGACAATGCCCATCATGAGATTGAGGCATACGACCTAAATCGCAGTCTAAGAGGCTAAACACAACGTCGAGTGGCTCCTGTGTGTGTGTGTGTGTGTGTGTGTGTGTGTGTGTGTGTGTGTGTGTGTGTGTGTGTGTGTGTGTGTGTTCTTTCTTTAGTTTAACGTCTATTCACTATAAGTGTTATTAGACGGGGGAAAAAAAACAAAAAAACATATGATTATATGTGTGCGTGTACGTGTGTGTGTGTGTGTGTGTGTGTGTGTGTGTGTGTGTGTGTGTGTGTGTGTGTGTGTGTGTGTGTGTTTCTCTCTCTGTGTGTGTGTGTGTGTGTGTGTGTGTGTGTGTGTGTGTGGGGTGTGCCTGTGTGTGTGGGGGGGGGGGAGGGGGTGCAAGAGAGAGAGAGGACTGTGTTAGGGACAAGAGGGGAAGGTTGGGATGGGTGGTAAGATAGGTAGATATTTACTTATCTAGCCTTTAGTGTATGTTGATCGGGGGAATTAAAGTATATCAAATGAAACAAGTTTAGTAGAATTGGAGCATAATGCAGGGGGATGGGTGGGGGAGGAGAAAGTTTGCGGGTGGAGATGGGGGGCATCAGGGTGGAAAGGAGGACGGAATAGAGGAAGGGAGTGGGAGGGTGGGGGTGGGGGGATAACCATATATATATCATATAATCGTAACTCTTTTATATCAATGTCATACAACACAACAATTTTATTTTAAAGTACATCAGAGAGAGATACCAAGTGGACCGGAATTAAACATTTCAGAGAACACGCAAAGTAATGAATGATTGTTTAAAATATTTTCAGTGGATACTGGTGCACTGGCTGACAACTGATCTGCTAACTTTATCTTAGGAACAAAATGCCTAACACCTGGGCAGTGAAGAAGTAGGTGGTTTACAGTTTACACACACACACACACACACACACACACACACACACACACACACACACACACACATTTGTTTGCCACATATGCAATGTATATTTTTTAGAGTACTTTGTTCTAAAAGCATTTAATCGGAACCTATACATCAAACTAGTAACATGTCTGGAATGCAATACAGATAAATTGTTTAAAAAGGATTTCGGATTCGCTGCATTCTTTACTTGTACACAGTGCTGGTAATACTGACTATTTGTTTTCTTGTGCAGTTCAGCAACCTGATTTTGAGACACTTTTTCTATGCGTTGGTTAAATTCATGCAGATCTAGTCGAATGTCGAGATGCTGTGACCCTTCTTTATTTTTGCTGCCCTTTTAGCCGCATGATCTGCCCACTCGTTTGGGGTGATTCCGGAGTGAGAAGGAATCCAGCAAAAGGTAATACTGGTACCCTTTAGAGACAACTCATGAATAATATGTTTTATTTCAATAGTCATTTCTAGTCGTTTTTTATGCCTCGGGATTTAATGGCTTGTAAAACAGACTTTGAGTCCACACAGAATAAGATTTTGCATGTATCCGTCGAAAGATCTACAATGTAATTTAATGTCATAAGTATGGCTACAAGTTCAGCAGTAAAAATGGAATAATGTTTACCAATTTAGTATCGTTTTTTTCTGTTTTTAATGAGGGTATTACAAAAGCTGCACCAGTATTTCCATCATCAAGAACTTATCCATCAGTGTATATCTTTAGATAGTCTGTATACTTACTTTCCAAGTGGGAATCAACTAAACATTTTAATAGGTTAGGGGAATGGTTTTTGGATAAATCGGTGTGATCAATGTCAAATATTGGTTGATTTTGTTCCCATTCTGGAAGTGGAGAAAAAGTAGGTTTAACTGCAACATTTTTCCCGTTCAGCTCTGTGTTACAGATCATATCTGAGGCAGATGTATGTGACGTCAACGTAAATTATGACGTCAAATTAAAATGACATAGGTAACTACATGACGAAAATAATAATATTGACGAGAGAAGAGAGCAAGAACTAACGGCCGAGGCTTTGGTGTCCAGCCTAATTTATTTTGTTTTAATCGTCGTTTTCTCCGTAGTGTTACTATGTGGAGAGGCTGACTTTCAAGTCAGTAGTACGTTGATGTTCACTGTGTATGTGCGATACTTCTGATGACGGTACCAGGGAAATATGTACCAGGAAATTTAATTGTTATAGAAATGTTGTGAATGCTGTGTCGCCGAGAGTGACTTAAAACTCCTGCAAGAATATTTATGTGCTCTAATTGTACCACCTCATGTGCGTCGGTGGGCTGAATTTATTGATGTGAACATTGTAATATCAATACACGGAGAAGCTAATTAATTTTTGTTTTAGATCAACAATACATGGAATCGAAGTTTATTGTGTTCTATGGGACTTTGCTGAAATCGTGTTCTCCGGGGATTCAATATTGGTTGCTGTGCCTTGTGAATCTACAGTTCTTCTATGGTTTACTGTGTTTTACGAATCTGCGGCTCTTCTTCTGTGGATTGCTGTGCTTTGTGAATCTGCGGTTCTTCTATGGATTGCTGTGCTTTATGAATCTGCGGTTCTTCTGTGGATTACTGTGCTTTATGAATCTGCGGCTCTTCTGTGGATTGCTGTGCTTTGTGAATCTGCGGTTCTTCTGCTATGGATTACTGTGCCTTGTGAATTTGCGGTTCTTCTTCTGATAGTTTGACGTGATTTATTGTGCTTGTTGTGTGGAGACCCTGTTTCTTCTTCTTCATCGCTTGTGTTTGTGAACGGCTGTGCTTATCATGTGGGGACCTTGGTTATCCTTATTTGTCTTCTTTTAGTGTTGTAGACTGTGGCTTGGGTACTGTGGAACCGAGTGTGTTGACTGCATATGTGAGACACTGTGGACGGCGCCGGCGAGATCTGTGAGTGATATCAAGATATGTACTATGATATGCTGATATCTGATGATTGAAGTTCCTGTGTATTGATATCTTGATCTATATGCTATGTAGTGCCATGTATAGATTTGTACCAGTTCACATGAATGTATGTTTGATGGTTCAGGCAGCATAATTATAAAGAAAAAAAAAATCTAACTCGTGTGTTGCCTGGCTATCCATGTGCGTTTGGTGTGGGTGTGTGTAGGGAATAATTATTACACGCATCCAAACTTTTGAGAGCGAGAGTCAGACAGCAAAACACGCACCGCACACCATCCCTAACATCTGGTGACCCCGTAGTTAAATTTCTTTTGCTATTGAATTAAAAATCGCCTTAGTGGTAGGATTTGTTTTTGTACACCTATAATTGCCCAGTTAGAAGTAATAGGTCACGTTCACAGACTTTTCTTTTGAACAATTGAGTTGTGTTGTATTGTTTTGTTTTATGACTGTTCCTGTCTACTTTCTTTCCCGTCTCCAGCGTAACGGGGTATCTCCTTCTGTATAGTTTCTGGAGATACGAGGGCCTAGTTCCTAGTTCTTCTTTCCTTTGTGGGCTTTATTTTCATTATCTTCAGTTATCTCTTTGATTATTTCTGTTTTTATCTTTACTTGCGGATTGTGTTGCTTCTTCAGCATTCTTAGGGTTCTTTTCTCTTGAATAAATGAGTGTGTGAGTGGCTGCCCTGAACCAGTTAAAAAAAAATAATAAAAAATAAAAATAAATGAATAAAATAACAACAATACATTGATTATATTCGTTATTACTCTCATGTCATTGCTTGATTTATACTGTTGCTGAAAATTTGGCATTGATTATCGATTGTGTTTTTCTTTCTCCCCATATCCCTGAAATCCTGTTTCATTGTTTATCTCTATCTTTTGCTGGTTGGGTTTGATAATACTTAGTCTTTTAAAGAGTGATTGTCGTTAATGTTTGCTTGAAAAAAAAAATCCTCTTTGGAATTCATATATATATTTTAGTGGACAGGGTTTCAAACCTTTTTTGCTTGTGATAACAGTTGTTTGTATTTTATCCACTAGTGTGTGTGTGTCGGGTTTGACAGACAATATTTCATATTTTCAACATGGCACAGAAGCTAAGGAAGAAAGTCCTGTTGTGTCCTCTGTGACAGGACAAAGTTTTCGCTAAATATTTACAACGAGGTAAGGTATGTGGTTTGAGGGACCAGCTTGTTGGACTATGTTGACAAATGTATTGCCCAGACATGGAAAGAGAGGAAAGAATGCGATTGAAAGAATTTCAGTTGAAAGTACAGGAAGAAGAGATAACTAAAAGAGAGCAGATCAAGAGATAACTAAAAGAGAGCAGATACAAGAGATAACTAAAGAAGAGACACAATAAGAGCAAGAAGAACAAAAGATGCAAGAGAAACAAAAAGAATCAAGAGAGAAACAAAAAGAATGCAAGAGGAACAAAGAATGCAAGGAGAGAACAAAAGAATGCAAGGAAGAGAACAAAAGAATGCAAGAGGAAGAGGAACAAAAAGAATGCAAGAGAAACAAAAGAATGCAAGAGGAAGAGGAAACAAAAGAATGCAAGAGAAACAAAAAGATGCAAGAGAAGAGAAACAAAAAGAATCAAGAAACAAAAGATCAGAGAGAGGAAACAAAAAGATGCAGAGAATAAAAATGCAGGGAAGAGAAACAAAAGAATGCAAGAGGAAGAGGAAACAAAAAGAATGCAAGAGAAGGACAAAAATGCAAGAGGAAACAAAAGAATTCAGCAAAGAGAGATAGAGGAAACTAAAAGAATACAGTTACAAATAACTTCTCAGCAGAGTGCGGTCTCAGGACAGGACAGTGAGAGTCAGGGTTCTGGTTTTCCCAGGTTTAACGCCCCTCGTCCTACTTTTCCTAAGTTGCCCCCTTTCAAGGAAAGAACTGATGATATAGACAGTTACTTGTTTCGTTTTGAAACCCATGCTCGGTCCTTAGGATGGTCTGAGAGTTTGTGGGTTACATACCTGTCTGCACTACTTGAGGGTTCCGCATTAACTCTCTATCACAGTCTCGCTGAAAATAATGTTGTGTCTTACGAGCTTTTGAAAGAGAGCTTACTGAAAAAATTTCAATGTACTCCAGATGGTTTTCGTAAGCGTTTTCGTGAGGCTAAGCCTAGCTCAGATGAACCTTTCGAGACCTTTGCAGTTGAACTTAGGCGTTTGTCTCTTTGTCAAAAAATGATAAGTCTTTTGAAGGTCTGGTGGATCTTATCTTGCGTGAGCAGTTTTTGGAGTGTGTCTCTAAGGACTTGGCTACTTTTTTATGTGAAAAAGATGTGAAAACTTTTAACGAAATGATCAAGTCTGCAGAGTCATACAGACATGCTCATCCCACCAAGGTGCTCTCTAGGAAAGCTGATGTAAACATTTTTGCGTCTGTTGGGTACAAAACTCCTGGTCAGTTTGATAGAAATCCATATCCCGGTCAGTCTGATAGAACTCCATACTGTGGTCAGTCTGACAGAGGAAACAGATACTCTACTTTTCAGAACAGTGGCCACTACTCTGGTTCCTCAGCTGATCGTGGAAGTAACTTTGGTGGTAGCTGTTATTGTGGTCATCAGAGCTTGGTTACTCAGCTGGTCGTGGAAATAACTTTGGCGGTAGCCGTTATCGTGGTCGTGGCGCCCGTCATACCTGTGGCAGTAAGAGACCCCAGGAAGTGCTTCTGATCAGTTTGCAAGTGTTGTGTGTTTTTTGTGTAAAAAGACAGGACATGTAGCTGCTAGGTGTCCTTGGAAGTCAGGTAGAAACCCTGTAGGATTTGTAACCTTAGCCACCTAGATGAATGTCCTTTTATGGTTAGTAACTCTGCTGTTGAGAGCCCAGCTGACAGCAAACAGTCCATTGCTTGTTGCTCTGTTCTTGATACTCCTGTTGCTTGTCTAGCAGCTGGTGAGTTCACAGGCAAATTACGTTTGGAGTCTGGTTTTGTGAATGGCACTTTGAGTTCTGTTCTGCGTGATACTGGTGCTACCATTTGTGGCGTTCGCAAAGGGTTAGTTTCTGACAGTCAGATGTTAGGAACCACAGTGAAGTGTGTTTCTTTTGGTGGTCGTGTGGATGAGTTTCCACTGGCTACAGTTT
>CM065729.1:927500-930000 GCA_033310375.1 Conus canariensis | reverse complement strand
ATAAGTCTCTTCACACACACACACACAAAACACACACACACACACACACACACACACACACACACACACACACACACACCAGCTTTTGCAGGGGTTGTCTTGGACTCTCCATATATCAATACAAGTGTCTAAGACTCCTACCTCTCAACGTTCTAGGAATGTTTACATCTCAAGATTCCAGACACCACGGTACTCGAGTGAGTGGGAACCATATCGTGTGCTTACATTTGTCTCGACAGGGAAAACATCGCTAAACAGTTTCTGTAATTCAAAGGATTTACTGCGTGGAAGAAGTCTTGACATAATGCCAGAATTGTCAATCGACATCTAGGAAGTGAACAAACACGGAAAAAGGACGCTGATTAGCAGGTGTATTTTATGGTCTTTATTCTTGTGTCTTGTTACGTTCATCATCTGTGTCTATTACCCTTTTATGGTGTCTATTCTTGTTGTTACGTTCATCATCTGTGTCTATTACCCTTTTATGGTGTCTATTCTTGTGTCTTGTTACGTTCATCATCTGTGTCTATTACCCTTTTATGGTGTTTCTTCTTGTGTCTTGTTACGTTCATCATCTGTGTCTATTACCCTTTTATGGTGTCTATTCTTGTGTCTTGTTACGTTCATCATCTGTGTCTATTACTCTTTTTCATCTGCCCTTTCAGCCCTGTCTGCTTGCATGTTGTGTTTGTCCTTTTACCTTATACAGCCTTCAGCAATATAACTGTATCTACCAGTGTTTATCTGCATTTGTACTTTCATCTGCATTTTGACTTTGTTTTTCTGTATTTGGTGCTTTTATTCTGTTATATTTCTGATTTCTATTGTAATTCTTAGGTGTTGTAACGTCCTTCCTCCTTATTTCTTCTTGTTCATTTACCTTTTCACAAGGTTCATTCGCGTGTCTGTATTCTTAGTGTGTTCATCTACATGTCCTTCTGTGTTGCTTACTGTTGTTGTTTTTTTTGTATCATTGTTTTTGCCTTTTTGTTTTTTTCATGATTTTTGCTCTTTCTCTGCATTTGTCAGCTTTGCCCTGTAACTTTCATTTTGTTTCTACGCATCTTTTAATTCGTTTCCCTGTATCTTGTACTTCAATACTCTGTATTCTTTACTGTGTTCCGAGTCTGTTTCACTTTGTTACTGTAGTCTGCTTCACTTTGTTACTGTAGTCTGTTTCACTTTGTTACTGTAGTCTGCTTCACTTTGTTACTGTAGTCTGCTTCACTTTGTTACTGTAGTCTGTTTCACTTTGTTACTGTAGTCTGCTTCACTTTGTTACTGTAGTCTGCTTCACTTTGTTACTGTAGTCTGTTTCACTTTGTTACTGTAGTCTGTTTCACTTTGTTACTGTAGTCTGCTTCACTTTGTTACTGTAGTCTGCTTCACTTTGTTACTGTAGTCTGTTTCACTTTGTTACTGTAGTCTGTTTCACTTTGTTACTGTAGTCTGCTTCACTTTGTTACTGTAGTCTGCTTCACTTTGTTACTGTAGTCTGTTTCACTTTGTTACTGTAGTCTGTTTCACTTTGTTACTGTAGTCTGTTTCACTTTGTTACTGTAGTCTGTTTCACTTTGTTACTGTAGTCTGCTTCACTTTGTTACTGTAGTCTGTTTCACTTTGTTACTGTAGTCTGTTTCACTTTGTTACTGTAGTCTGTTTCACTTTGTTACTGTAGTCTGTTTCACTTTGTTACTGTGTTTCTTTTAATTTTACCTTTTGATTTCCAGTGTCATTCTTCTACAACCTATATTTGGCTGTTTCCCATCATTCCATTTCCTATCTGCTAGGGTTTTCCTGCTGAGTTTCTATTTATTTAAATATTCTGTAGCTGCAACATTATTCCCTTGTATCTGCTCACATTGCTACTCTGTATCTGCACCGTTCCATTGTACATGCTACTTTGCTTGAAGATATCTTTTGGTTTGTTCCTCAGTTAATCAGTCTGTTTTTCTGTCTTTTTCTATGCTTCTCTGCGTTTTTCTTTCACTGTATTCTTCTACCATTTTAGTTAGTTCCTTTCTCTATTGTTTTTTTACCTTGTACTTCTGTAGCTTTTACTTCACCCACTGTCTTTCATTTTGTCTTTTTTCTTTTCGTTTTCTTTCATTGTATTTTTATTTTACACAGTGTTTACACTAAATAAAATCAGTGGGTGTCAGGACCTTAAGGCTGCACACTTGAACTTTCTTTCTTTCGTTCTGTGTTCCCGGTCAGAAATCCTAGTTTTCCTTTGGTAAGATTTTAGCGTATGCGACCGTTCCTGATCCTACAGATCAAGTTGCCAGACAGTATCTCCAGGGACAGCATCTCCAGGGACAGCATCTCCAGGGACAGCATCTCCAGGGACACTGTCTAAACACAGCACCGGTGTGCATGTGTTTTTATTTTGTGTCACCCATATCACCGGTGACGATAGCCAACTCTTCTCAAAAGTGTCGAATGTGATTTAATGTACATGCAATATGTGTATGTATATGCGTTTATGCACTGGATTTCG
>CM065729.1:917500-922500 GCA_033310375.1 Conus canariensis | reverse complement strand
ATTAACAACAGGGAGTATCGCTCGTAGTAACATTTCAGCAGTCCCTTCCTCTATCATTTACCACAAGGAGAACTGCCGGTAGCAACATTTTAACGACTGTCTGTTCTTCTATAACTTACAAGGAGAACTGCCAGTAGCAACATTTTAACAACTGTCTGTTGTACCATTTGCCACAAGGAGAACTGCCAATGGCAACATTTAACTACTGTCTGTCATTCTATCATTTACCACAAGGACAATTGATAATGGCAACATTTAACTATTGTCTGTCATTCTATCATTTACCACAAGGAGAACTGTCAATGGCAGCTTTTAACAACTATCTATTCTTCTATTATTTACCACAAGGAGAACTGTGAATAACACCTGTCTGCCACTCTATCATTTACTACAAGTAGAGCACCCACTACCAACATTTCAACAACTGCATGTTCCTCGATAATTCACACACACACACACACACACACACACACACACACACACACACACACACACACACACACGATTGGACTACTGATGACAATATCATCTTTTTCTGTTTCTGGGCACTCTTCCATTATTTACACACACACACACACACACACACACACACACACACACACACACACACACACACACACACACATCTTGGACTATTGACAGATTGCACATTTCCTCAACTGTCCATTTCACGGTTATTTACCCACACACTGTGATCTACTGCCAGTATCAGTATCAAAATATCTGCCCACCATTCCTTCATCATTTTCCACTCACAGTGTGAACTATTGACAGTGGCAACATTTGACCAAAAAAAAAAACAAAAAAAAAACATGCATTCCTCCATCATTTGTACAGAGGAGAGTCACAATGTCGTTGATTATCGCAAAACCACCTTTTTCTCTATCGTAGTTGCGCATCGTCAAGGTAGGGAAACCCTGTGGACAATTGCCAGCGGTGGTATTTCAATCCTATCCACACCGTCTTCATTTTTAGACACAGTGTGCACTGAGACCTGTTGCAACATCGAAGCGGTGGCCATCCTTTCTCTTGTTCATGCCAGCGTGGAGAACGGTTACCGCCACGACCATCTGATCAACTGACCCTTCGTCCATCTTGACTGCTGAATTCAGGCTGGCGGGCTAAGTGGTCGTCTCCAATCCGTCGTCTCACCAATTGCAAGGATTGTTTTTCGTATCAGGTGGACTCTGGACGTGAACTCAAAACCCTAAGCCTCTCTTCTTATTAACCCCCCCCCCCTCCACACACACACACACACACACACACACACACACACACACACACACACACACACTCAGCCCCCGTCCACAGCCTTTTCTATTTCCACCTCATTTTGGTCATCATAAGTGATGATTGGTTATGGACATCATTGGTATGAAGAGGGGGTAAACATCCCTACCCAGAAAGAGAAAATGGCTCCCTTGCCAGTCAGTTATGTTGATCGCCGAGGGGAAATGTCAGTTACATTCCTGTAAGAGTCTTCCTTCCGCTTTGGGTTTCCATCACTTGAAGCTCGGGATCTTTAAACTGATCCACTTTTCAATACTGATTGCGAGTATTGTGTTGTAATGCGAGCATGGTGTTCTGAAGTGCTACAACCCTGGGACATTATAGTGAAAATTTAGCTGTATATGTTTAGAAAACAACAACAACAACAACAAAATGTTTAGAAAACAACAACAACAACAACAACAAACAAGTTAATAAAGAATGTTTGTGTCAAGGTCCGAAATGGTAGTGTTTATACAACCACAGAAAGTTAATAATGGCCGAACAGAATCCGGACACCGCCACCTGGCATAGCTGTTCCAGTTCTCTGCAGTCTGAGTTCTAGGTCTGGCATTACGCACGCATCGATCAGAGGTCTTGGTTACACTGAACTCAGGGCTACAACGAGTGTGTGGAGAGTCCCAGCCACTCTGTTTTAACGAGCACAACACACAAGAAAAAGGAAGAAGAAGAAGAAGAAGAAGAAGAAGAAGAAGAAGAAGAAGAAGAAGTATGAGGAGGGGGGGGGGAGGGCAGGAGGAGAAGGAGAAACATGAGGAGGATGAGAAGGAGGAGAAGAGAGACGACGACGACGACGACGACGACGACGAAGAAGAAGAAGAAGAAGAAGAAGAAGATGATGGTGATGATTATGATGATGATGATGATGATGATGATGATGATTATGATGAAGATGATGAGCATCGACGACGACAACGACAACGACGAGAGAAGAAGAAGAAGAAGAAGAAAAGAAGAAGAAGAAGAGGAGGAGGAGGAGGAGGAGGAGGAGGAAAACGACGACAACGACGACGACGACGACGACGACGAAGAAGAAGAAGAAGAAGCAAAAAAAAAAAAAAAAAAAAAAGAACCAAACTTAATGGCGCACATGTGTTCAAGAACACAGCCTGTTCCGAGGTGTTAAATGTCCTGGAAAAGAGATGGAGGAAAGGGCCAAGTAGATCAGACAATGTCTCTTCAGTGACAACATGGAATAGTTCGATAAGGACTTCAGACTACAACATGCTGCAATGAGAAAGAGAGAGAGAGAGAGAGAGAGAGAGAGAGAGAGAGAGAGAGAGAGAGAGAGAATGTGTGTGTGTGTGTGTGTGTGTGTGTGTGTGTGTGTGTGTGTGTGTGTGTGCGTGTGTGTGTGTGTGTGTGCGCGCGTGTGCGTGCGTGCGTGCGTGCGTGTTCGTGCGTACGCACACGGGCGCGCGCAACTCGATCTGTGTGTGTGTGTGTGTGTGTGTGTGTGTGTGTGTGTGTGTGTGTGTGTGTATCTGTGTGTGTGTGTGTGTGTGGTGTGTGTGTGTGTGTGCGTGTGTGTGAGCGCGCGCGCGCGCGTGTGTGTCTGTGTGTGCATGTGTGTGCGCAGAGAGAGAGAGAGAGAGAGAGAGAGAGAGAGAGACAGAGACAGAGACAGAGACAGAAAGATAGACAGAGACAGATAGACAGACGCGGACACAGACTGAGAATGTGTTACCCGATTAACGCAGGTAATAATAGATGTACAGAAATCAACAAATGGACTAAAATAGAATGTGACGGGTCTCCGACGCTCCCCCTCGTTATTAAAATATGATTATCATATTCAGGGATGCAGGGGGTTATAGACAGAAGTATTTACGCTTTCACAACCAAAATGCGCTCTCGCATAGGCACACGCACTCTGTCACTCACATCAGGCCCACACAAAGGTGACGGGAAACCAATAACATTTCATAGAAAATAATCAACTTTTATTTAACTTGACTCCGAGCCCCCACCCGTCACTACACAACACACTTATCTGTATCATACAACAGTGTAAACATCATACAGACAATCGCATAAATCGCATCCCCTGTTCTTCAGTTATTCTTACTTAACCAGGAAAGACAATATTCCACTATCCTGTTTGCACACTTATAAACTTAAGAGCAAATAAAACGTCCATAACTTGCCAGCATTCCTTGGTTGTCCGTCAGTTTCTCTCATCCCACTGTGCGACTACGAGCTGAAGCTGCCACACTGTTGTGTCCTCCCGATTGGCCAAATCCCAGTTGGGGGACACTGGCAACGTAGCTTGAATTGCACCCTCACACCGAGTCTCCCGGACTCCACTGCACTTCGCCCTCTCCACGGAAAGGGCTCCTGTCGGTCTCTCCCACGGGTCTTCTCTGGCTGCAAACACCCCACCGTTGTCTGGCAGCTCCCTGTCTAGGCTCCAACAGGCTGACACGTCTTGCTGTCGACCGTCCCCACACGGGAGACAATTCTTCTCGTCGTCGGCTCCGAGGCTACAGCAACCTCCACTGTCTTACGTCCCCACCCAGGAGACAACGAGGCTACAGCAACCTCCACTGTCTTACGTCCCCACCCAGGAGACAACGAGGCTACAGCAACCTCCACTGTCTTACGTCCCCACCCAGGAGACAACGAGGCGACAGCAAACCTCTGCTTCACGCTGTGTTTTCTTGAGCCCTCAGCAAGACGGGCGAGTTCACTTTCCCTTAAGTGAATCACACACTTCCTGGTTTTCCAAGCTCCTTTTATTCGTTCTCAAAGAAAGAGAGAACCCGAATTTAGCTGGTTCAACCAATGGAATCACTGGCACACACACCCATCACACGATTTGTACCAATAGATCCCCAAGTTATTTTTATTCCGCCAATGGAATCATTAGTCACCTACACATACACACACAACAGCTGCTAGCGCCAACAAAGACTTGGGTACCAAGTGCTTAATGCCTGACCTCCTATTCAACTCATGTTCGATTCCCCGAAGCTACCCATTGTACTAACAGCCTGGACTTCTCTACCAGCCAGGACTGATGCTTCAAGTAGTTACTACCTCTATAGAAGGTGCAAACCACTCAATAGGCCGAAGCCTTCCATTCATTCCTCAGAACAAAGGACGACTGACTGGTCGCTGTACTCTGCCTGCAGGCTGACGGTCACCTACCCGTGACGGTCACCTGACACGATCGCCTTCCTTTCAGCCCCACTGGAGAACCCAGTGAATAGCCAGCCAGTGGCGGACATTCTCCTTCACCAAGGACCGGCAGGTCGGCAACTACTTGTCACTATGCCTCGGACATGCGAAATACTTCCCAGTAATTGTCCCTCCTTCAGTATACGACTCGGGGTATTCCCCTCTGGTGATGCCTGAGTTCGCACACTTGAAGACCCCAAGGAACTTGCTCTCAGCAACAGCAAAACTACCCTTAATTTGCCTAAATGCTCGAGAACATTCGGCCGACTCATGACATAGAATGACAATAAAAAGAAGACAACACTAAACGTTGGTTTTTTCTCTTGTAGAGGCACCTCGTCAGGCCAGGGTAACTCTGAGGAGACTGATCTAATGTCTGCTGAACCCGCCAAGAAAACATCTTAGTCAAACACTACGAAACTGAGTGCAAGCATGTTTTGGAACGTTCTCTCTAAGGCGATTGAGGCCCTCTGATCACGACCTACCACACGACTACAATTTTTGGGGACGGAAATGCAGAAAAACAGGGC
>CM065729.1:897500-910000 GCA_033310375.1 Conus canariensis | reverse complement strand
AGACGCCGTTTGACACTTTTGCCATTATCTGTTCTAATGTTGCTTCCCTTGAAGCTACTGCTGACAAAAAAAAAAATAATAAGGGGAAGAGGGGGGTGGGGGTGGGGGGGGGGGGTGGGAAAGAAGGGGGGGGGGGTGCGGACATAAAACAACTTTCCCGTGCCTTCGCCGAGTTTTCGCACCATTGACATAAGCAACCCTGGGAAATGAAGCTAATTGAACTGTCACACACACTTGCCATAAATTTAAGCGCATTTCCGTCCGTGAAATAGCCGTTTGGGCATGTTCTAGATCAATATTTTGTGGTTTTTTTCCTTACAAAAGCGCTGAATAATGCTCAGCTGTCATCACCAGCGTAGGGAATGAAAGAAATACGCACACACACACACACACCACACACACACACACACACACACACACACACGCACACACACACAGAGACACACACACACACACACACACATATGCACGCACGTACGCACGCAAGCACACATACACACACACACACACACTCACATACACACACGCACGCACACACACGCGCGCGCGCGCATGCACACACACACACACACACACACACACACACACACACACACACACACACACACACACACAAAACCACCGCTCTGTCAGAAACAACAAAATAGTATCTCCTTCTCCAGTGTAACAACTGTGCAAGCATTACCATGGTACATGAGTCTTATTTTGCTCACTAGATCCGCACCTAATGGCACATGTTCGTAGATATTAACACGCGTGATAACTTAAAAGAAATGATTGAAATCTATTTTCTGCAGAGATCACTATGTACATGTCGCAGAATGGCCTGTCTCACAAAATCAAAGATACTGACGACAAATATTCGAAGATCCGACCTTTAAACCCACAACAAACTTAAGTGAGCTCGTTTCTAGAACAATTCCATCTTTTCATCATCTTTTTTAAATCGGTCCATGGATTTTCAGTTTTGCTGACAGGTACATAAGCGAACAACCGGATGCCACTTAAAGCACGATCTCCTTGGAGGGGATGTAATTCCTGTGGGCTGGGAGGTGGTGGATTTGTGGACCACCAGAGATATACATTGGTTGGATTTTTCACCCGTGACCGGCTCTTACCTCAAAACTACTGAGTGCGCCATGGAGCCAAACGGAGAGACGAACCTCACAGTCAAGTTCCATACGTCTTTGAATATGTTGCTTCAGTGTCCTGTGTTCGGGGTCTGGTTGACGCTGGGAAATTGTGTTGAACGAAATGTGAAGTACGGCCACTCTCAAAACTAAATCTACAGCATAATCCTCTTTGGTTAGAGAGGGTGTCCGTAGAGTATAGCTCTCCGCTGAAATTAACTGTTCACCTTACCCGTCGTGCCTCCCCCCCCCCCCCCCCCCCCCCCCTTTTTTTTTTTTTTCAACAGGGTCTTGGACTCACAGAGAGACAGTGCGGTATTAGGGTTTCAAGTCACGGGCAAAGAGTAGCTTATCACGCGATTTGGAGGGGATTGGGAATGATAAAAGGGGTTGTGGGGAGTTAGTGTACTCGTTTTCCCTGTGAATACGACATTCTCATCTCAAACCAAGGGGACTTGTTTATTCCCCGTATGATAGAGGTACCTCAGAAAGGATTTTCTTTTCGAGGTCAATAGCTGTGCTGACTCCAAAAATCATTCTAATCGTTTCGACTCAGTCGTAAACACTTGTGTGAGCGCATAAGAAAATCACCTATGTTAGATTCCTTTTTTCGTAAAAGTACACCATCATGTCCGTCATGGGCCAAGGAGATAGAAGAACAAAACTAAAAAAATAAAATAAAAAATAAATAAATAAAACGGACACCACCACCACCACCACCACCACCAACAACAACAATGCAAAAATAAAACGAAAATGCAATCTCATATCATTGACATCAGCCCAGAAGGAACAGGACAAGGTTTCAAAAAAAGTGCGAAGAAACAATCCCTATTTGAACATGCAGTGAATTTACAATACTAGGTTGGCTACCTGAACTGGTTTGTAATCCAGACGTGTCACATGAAAAAAATTGTCCCCAACTTTCCCGGTGTCTGACCGCAAGCTGTGCTTGTGTCGGGTGTCAAGGAGGGAATATTCAGCATGTAAGAATGATAAAGAATTTTCTGTATTGCTTCAGCAAGCGGTATAGGTAAAGAGTGCTTTCCCTTGATCTCTAGCCAATGGAAGTAAAGAGGAGCTCAACGTATGAAAATTCTACATAAAATTCTCTTTTTAGAAGGACTCACCGCCATTGATACATTTTTGAAAAGAAAAATGCAGCACATCGCTAGAGAGAGAGAGAGAGAGGAGAGGAGAGAGAGAGAGAGAGAGAGAGAGAGAGAGAGAGAGAGAGAGAGAGAGAGAGAGAAACCCTTTCAGATCTTCTGCCGAAAGCGGGTTAAATCCCCTGTTGGCTGGTGACTCTTAACAAGACCAGCTGTCCACAGACCGATATCTGGGTGGAATCTGATTGATTCGGTGCCAGCCTGTCAGGATCTGTTGTTAGAAGACAGAGGTTAGTTGACGTCGAGACAATCCGGAGATAGTTCTCTGGTCCCGAAGCAGGAAGATGCAGCGAACAATTCCATCTTCTATCTGACATGAAGTTTTCAAGGATGTGGTCTTCGGTGCTCCCAGCAGGACTGTCTTCATGGCAGAAGGCGTCTAACCCGTTCCCCGCACGTTGTGAACCTGATCGGGCATCGGGGAAAGGCAGGTAGCGAGGTCACTAGACCCTTGACTGCTTTCGTCCCCCATGCTCTCTCTCTTTTCTCTCTCTCTCTCTCTCTCTCTCTCTCTCTCTCTCTCTCTCTCTCTCTCTCTCTCTCTCTCTCTCTCTATCAAGAAGCGAAATGTTGAATGTTATCAACATGTGTGTTGGTTTCCTAATGAAATACGGGAGTGTCACACCTCACACGTACCCTATCTCAACCCTTACCACCCCCACCACACATTACTACTAAAATATAAAGCGAATACATTCTTTTTTTTCCTCTTAGATTTGTTATGTGGAAGAAAAAAAATGATTTGCCAGCTTTCTGCTTTCTATATACTTTTGGGGATCCTTTTTTTTAACATCAAACTCCCGAATTCCCTCTTAACACCGTTCTGAACCCTCCTCCATGTACCTCCCTCTCCACCCCACCTGACAGAGAGAGAGAGAGAGAGAGAGGAGAGAGAGAGAGAGAGAGAGAGAGAGAGAGAGAGAGAGAGAGAGAGAGCTTTCATTTCTCGATGGCGAGCTCGAAGAGGATGGCATACACTGCTGATTTGACTACGGCGTCTAGACGGCATCCATCACTAACTCTCTAACACAAGTGCTGGGATAACAATAAAACCAGCTGATATGATAATAACTGGAACAATAAAGCCGTCAGCAATGAGATATTTATGATACAGACGTCAGCAGTAATGTATTAAAGCTGATGCAGTTCACTTTCACCGAAACGTTTACGGTGAAAGAGTAAAGCATCATCAATGATATGAAAACGCAGAACCATTACATTCACCGTCAGTCATGTGTAAATAGTGAAGCAGTATAATTATGACTGGAGATGTGTTCATGTTGAAACAATACGACTGCAACCAGTGATGTGTGAGTTCTGAGGCAATATGATTGGATCAGTGATGAGTGAATACCGAAACAATGATGTGCTACCACTAATGTTTAAATGCTGAACCTATACATTCGTCATCTGTAAGGTTTAAGTTCTGATCTAATACATCTATCTGTGATGCACGTTTTTCACATAGAGACGCTATTCTTTGTACACATTAAAAACATACTGTAGCATTTCTTTTATCTTTTTCCCTTAAGTTACTCTTTAAAGGCTTATTCTTAACCTACACACACACACACACACACACACACACACACACACACACACACACACACACACACACACACACACACACATCTCTCTTATTTTATTTTTATTTGTGTGTGTGTGTGTGTGTGTGTGTGTGTGTGTGTGTGTGTGTGTGTGTGTGTGTGTGTGTGTGTGTTTCTACAGCTCTCAGGATTTCATGTTAACAGTGACCTCCAAAATCCCCGCTGTCAATCTTGATGGACATCTCTTCGTTCGTCTTTCTTGAGTTATTTTGACGCTAGTCACCAGGCGAACGGACGCGGATAACACCAACGCTGTGTTCGGCAGGACCAAGGCAATGCGGTTCAGGACCTGGTGAGCCATGGCAACCAGCCAGGCATACAGATGGGCGGGCTCCCCCCATTCCTATGCAGGGCCACGCCATCAGAGCGGCGTCCTCTGAACATGTGGTAAGTCTGCAACGGTAAATCAGTCAGCGCTTCATCCATATTGCATCCGGGGGGTCATCTACTAGGGGTGAGTCGGAAGTCACACTTCGCCGTGCTGCCTTGGAGCAAACGCTTGTCATCTGATGTTAATGAACTTGTTTTTGCTCCTGCATTGACGGACATCTTACGGAGCAAGTCCAGGGGATTGTCGTAAGATCTGCCGTAAACCAGTTGACTGCATGCTCTTTGCTGCAGTGGTAGTTGTTGTTGCTGTTAATGTTTTTGTTGTTGTTGTTTATTTGTTTGTTTCGGATTTTTTTGTCGACCGGACCGCGTCGTGCCTGGCTCTTCAAAGGCAACAGGTCTACATGTTCGTTGTTGTGGTGGTTTCTGTCGCTGTTATTGTTATTGTTTGTTTGTTTGTATTTTCGTTTTCTTCTTCTTCTTCTTCTTCTTCTTTTTCGTCGACTTACCCTGCCGTGCTCTTCAAAGACATCAACTGTGCAAAATGTACGCTGAGATTTTCCGTCTAGCATTGACCCTTGGTCACTGTTCATGATGAAGTGGTATGGAAAGGCACCACTTTAGAGACTGGATATGAACAACGCCATTTGTACATTCTCCAAAGAGGAAACCGACATATTTTTTTTGCCACTTTTCTTCCTGCCCGTCTCAGTATAGTTTGGACAGCGGGTATTAACTTCCCCAGACCGTAGCTCTGACACCGCATATCTCACTTGAAAGCATTTTGCGGAGATGAACAAGGGACGAAACTGTTTGAAGAAGGTATTGAAAGAGTTATCAATAGCAAATTGGTGATTTCAGACTGACTTTGTGTTGAATGTTTTGTTCGCAACCGGCCAAAATGTTTTAACGAGACACTATGACCAATTGCGACATTCCATCAATGCACAGACAGGCCAGGAATGTCCAAACTTTGGGACAGCTTGACCACCTGCGACATTTCAGTGGTCTACGAAGTGAACAGCCGTCCGTCCCTCTCAGAGACAAACACAGACGCACAGCATTGACGTTTCTTTCTCTGCGATCGTAGGTATGGAGGAGAACACCAGCACCCTAACCCCACCTCCACCCCCCACCCCCCGCCACCCATACACAACATCAGCACCCGCCATCTAACTTTCCCCTTCCCCTCGTCCTCCTGACAATGCCAGCCCGATTTATGACCAACTCTGGTCTGGCACTGGTGATATCAAGACAGTCCTGGAGACAGTGGGTCAACGTTTTCCACACTGGATACAGTCTTTGAGGATGGGAATCATACAGAAGTAAGTGGCGAGAGAAGGGGTGGTGGGGTGGTGGAGGGTGACACGGCATAACAGTGAGGAAGGGGGAAAAGTGCGACAGAAGAAAGTCGGCTGCTGCAGATGGGATGGACGGGAGGAGGTACTGCAGATGGGATGGACGGGAGGAGGTGCTGCAGATGGGATGGACGGGAGGAGGCTGCAGATGGGATGGACGGGAGGAGGTACTGCAGATGGCATGGACGGGAGGAGGCTGCAGATGGGATGGACTGGAGGAGGTGCTGCAGATGGGATGGACTGGAGGAGGTGCTGCAGATGGGATGGACGGGAGGAGGTACTGCAGATGGGATGGACGGGAGGAGGCTGCAGATGGGATGGACGGGAGGAGGCGCTGCAGATGGGATGGACGGGAGCAGGTGCTGCAGATGGGATGGACGGGACGGGAGGAGGCGCTGCAGATGGGATGGACGGGAGCAGGTGCTGCAGATGGGATGGACGGGAGGAGGTACTGCAGATGGGATGGACGGGAGGAGGCGCTACAGATGGGATGGACGGGAGGAGGTGCTGCAGATGGGATGGACGGGAGGAGGTGCTGCAGATGGGATGGACGGGAGCAGGTGCTGCAGATGGGATGGACGGGAGGAGGTGCTGCAGATGGGATGGACGGGAGGAAGCGCTGCAGATGGGATGGACGGGAGGAGGTACTGCAGATGGGATGGACGGGAGGAGGTGCTGCAGATGGGATGGACGGGAGGAGGTACTGCAGATGGGATGGACGGGAGGAGGTACTGCAGATGGGATGGACGGGAGGAGGCGCTGCAGATGGGATGGACGGGAGGAGGCGCTGCAGATGGGATGGACGGGAGGAGGTACTGCAGATGGGATGGACGGGAGGAGGCGCTGCAGATGGGATGGACGGGAGGAGGTACTGCAGATGGGATGGACGGGAGGAGGTACTGCAGATGGGATGGACGGGAGGAGGTACTGCAGATGGGATGGACGGGAGGAGGCGCTGCAGATGGGATGGACGGGAGGAAGCGCTGCAGATGGGATGGACGGGAGGAGGTACTGCAGATGGGATGGACGGGAGGAGGTGCTGCAGATGGGATGGACGGGAGGAGGTACTGCAGATGGGATGGACGGGAGGAGGTGCTGCAGATGGGATGGACGGGAGGAGGCGCTGCAGATGCGATGGACGGGAGGAGGCGCTGCAGATGGGATGGACGGGAGGAGGCGCTGCAGATGGGATGGACGGGAGGAGGCGCTGCAGATGGGATGGACGGGAGCAGGTGCTGCAGATGGGATGGACGGGAGGAGGTGCTGCAGATGGGATGGACGGGAGGAGGCGCTGCAGATGGGATGGACGGGAGGAGGCGCTGCAGATGGGATGGACGGGAGCAGGTGCTGCAGATGGGATGGACGGGAGGAGGCGCTGCAGATGGGATGGACGGGAGGAGGCGCTGCAGATGGGATGGACGGGAGGAGGCGCTGCAGATGGGATGGACGGGAGCAGGTGCTGCAGATGGGATGGACGGGAGGAGGTGCTGCAGATGGGATGGACGGGAGGAGGCGCTGCAGATGGGATGGACGGGAGGAGGCGCTGCAGATGGGATGGACGGGAGCAGGTGCTGCAGATGGGATGGACGGGAGGAGGCGCTGCAGATGGGATGGACGGGAGGAGGCGCTGCAGATGGGATGGACGGGAGGAGGCGCTGCAGATGGGATGGACGGGAGGAGGCGCTGCAGATGGAGGAGGCCAGCATTAGAGTGATGCAGGACAGGGAGGGAGAGTGGAATGGAGGTGGACTGAGCTTTAGTGGAGAGAGGCAAACCTGTTCCAGCCGAGCTATTCCAAGGTGGAATGTTGTGGCCTTTCCGTGTAAACCCCCCCCCCCCCCCCCGACTTCCCCCAATACACAATACACTCTTAGCAGCAATATTGCCGGTATACATTCTTTGACAATTAAAAAAGCCCAAACAACACGAAGTAAACTAAATCTAATTCAAACCAAAGCATAAAATGCACGCATATCCACTCGCCAATCTCTTAGACAAGCTCAGATTCTCTTTTAAACATCTATGCAAGAGCATTCATCAGGAAGTAATGAGACATTTCCTTGCAATACTAATTGTATTTACAAAGTATTTATTGACCACTCGCAGTTGCAATCTGATCCCTTTCATTTTGTAATGCTGAAAGTGAAGCTTCACGTCGTAATATTCATTTTTGGCGTTTGCAAACTCATACTCACACACACAGACACACAGAGACACAAAGTGACACACAGAGACACAGACACACACACACACACACACACACACACACACACACACACACACACACACACACACACACACACACACACACACACACACACACACACACACACACACACACACACACACAACACACACACACACACACACACACACACACACCACACACACACGCACGCACACACACATAATGTACACACACACACACACACACACACACACACACACACACACAACACATACACACGCACGCACATGGATAAACTACACTTTTAGAATACTATCCCTTTTTCCTGACAGAGAGAGAGAGAGAGAGAGAGAGAGAGAGAGAGAGAGAGAGAGAGTGAGTGAGTGAGAGAGAGACAGACAGACAGACATACAGACAGACAGACAGGGCACCGAGACAGACAGACCTATACAGAGACAGCAAAACACACAGATACAGATGCACACGAAGTATCTTGCCAGTAAATCTTACCAGGATCCCTAACATTTTTACGCTGACAGTCAAAGGCAGATTTACGACAGTCGCTACTAAGACCCCGGGATACGGACACAGTCCCTCGATGTCTCAGTCCATCTTTACCATTCAGGACACAGTCTATAAAGAAGGATGGGGATCATGCCAAAGTAATTGCCCTTTTCAAGAGGTGCTTGGGAAGGGGAAGTTGGAGAGGGTGGGGGGGGAGGATGGGGAGGATAGACATTTTTTGGTCTAGCCATACTCTCTCTCTCTCTCTCTCTCTCTCTCTCTCTCTCTCTCTCTCTCTCTCTCCCTCTCTGTCTGTCTGTCTGTCTGTCTGTCTGTCTCTGTCTCTGGCTTCTTTCAATATGGAAATTACTTCGTATCAGCTTATGATTCGGCAACTTTTTCCTTTCCTGTTATAGCTATTGTTGTTGTTGTTGTTGTTGTTGTTGTTGTTGCTCTCGTTGTTGTTGTTGTTTCTTTAGCCAGATTCGTTATTTTCGGTTTAATTAGTTTGACCAAAAGGATTTTCAACGATTTTCATATTCAAATACAAAAGAGAACATCATGCCGATTCACAAGCTGTCTTTTCAGTCGACACGCGGCCATTTTGTGTGGACAGATTTTGGTTTGATGTGGACATGGACCAGAGCAACTGTGGCAGTGCATCACAAAACACTGGTTCCCTTTAGGGACAGACAAGAAGCAGCGCTTGTGACTATCGTCTTCCTGGTGCGGACTCTTCTGCACTGTTGGGATGTGGAAACTTACCTGGACCAACCGTGAAACGAATTGAGCTGACCGTCATTTCCACTCGTCCCAGCCTTTCTTCTGATCCTGTAGAAAAACGGTCAACTGCAGTGGATGTGGTGATGGGTGGGGGGGGGGGGGGGGGGGGGTGGTAGGCGGTGGGTGGGAGGTTGAGATGGGGGAATGGGGGGGGGGGGGGGGGCTCAGATCGTCATCGATGGTATTGTCCAGCTGATGTCAGTTCTGAGCTGCGAGTCTGACAACATGAACGGCACACTGGCCTCCTTAAATGACGTTTGTATGGAGCTTCAAAATCAAGTAGCCTCCCAGCACGATCTCCACATCTCCAGTGAAGACATGACAGCCTGTCCCAAGAGAACCGACAGGTTAAGCAGAAAGTGGATAGTCTGAAAACTTGCTTGGACGAAATCGAAGGTCGTTCCAGGACGAACAACTTGCTGTTCTAATTAAACCCCGGACCAGCAGCAGAGAAACCTGGCAGGAATATGAAGACACCGTGGGAGGGGTTCTGCAGGACAAGCTGGATATCGTTGAAGATCGGGCACACCAAGAGAAAAGAGGAACTAATCCGCCTCTCATTGCCAGATTTACCTTGTGCAAGGACAGAGACAATGCGATACAACAGTCTTCTTGGTTCGATTCAGACTGCGTTGAAGAAAACGTAATATTAAAAGAGCCCTTTGAAAGTGTAGGAAAGAAGATAAGAATTTTACACAAACATGCGTTCAGATTTGTTCCTTTGAAAATACGAGCCACGGACAAAGAAGACAAATAAGTATATACTAGATCGTGTTCAGACCGTTAAAGTTTAAATATAAGCCCTTTGCTGATGCCAAAGGGAAAACACCGAAGTCGTCCAGTGAAAACAACCATTTGTTATGTCAATCTGCAATTGACTATGGAAGCTTGACCAGGAGATTTGTGGTTTTTAGTTCTTTTCTACTCAATGAAAAGAGAGAGAGAGAGAGAGAGAGAGAGAGAGAGAGAGAGAGAGAGAGAGAGAGAGATGCAAACAAAAGCTTTTGTGTTCATTAACCATGGCACTCGCTGATTCAAAGGAACTCTGGAACAAATATCAAAGATTCCATCAAAAGAAATAGAAATAAAGGAAGGGGGGAAAGGTAACGCCATATCAATCGAGAACTGGTTCAATCGCTTTAAATTTGTCCTTGACATTGACCCAAATAAGGCGGCAGACTTAGGCAATCGGGTGCAGAAAAATCACGTGCTCGAGCTGTACGCTTTCAGAGAGGCAGAATTGGATAATCTAAACGGGCTTGCCACTGAATATGGAGGTGGACGAGTGATACGGTCTTTGAGAAATGCTAAGTCAACCGATCTAGGTACTGTCGTCGGAAAAAAACAACAACACTATACAATGACAGTACAATGCAGTTTCTTGCTAAATCCTTCAGTGTCTTGTTAGCTAAGGGAATCTATCTGGAAAGTTGCACAGATTTCGTAGTGTACCCATTGTTCCAAAATGGAAACGTTGACGATGGTAGAACTCCGAGAAGAATCTCAGTTATTTGATGTAAGTAGTAAGATTTATGACTTCTCCTTAAAGACAGATTGCAGACATGGGTAGACATGCACGAGATTGCAGAGATGGGTAGACATGCACGAGATTGCAGAGATGGGTAGACATGCACGATGCAATTGTCGAACATTAGGCAGGAAACATGCGGGGTATTCCAGCACTGGTCATACCTACAATGTTTTCGCAATCATCCAAAGGCAATAATTGTCCAGCAGCTAACTGTACATAGCCTTCATAGATTTCCAGATCGCGTTCGCTTCTGTTTTAAGGTATCCATCGTAGCCAAATTTACAGAAAGAAGAAGGGAACACGGAAAACTCTTTCTCTGCATACAGAGCATGTATGCATTAGTTATAATAGGCTTTAGAAATGGTGAAAAGATGTATGGATTTATACAGTGCAGTCACGATCTCAGGCACGGAGGTACACGCACTAAAATCTTATTTTCGTTATTTTAAAAACAAATTAGCGATGGATATAATCCATATTGGCACACATGTTGCTTTGTCACAAAAGGTCATCCAGCTTTTCATTCTATTGTTTGCTGATGATAGAGTCCTCCTGTTTGAAATTGCAACAGGTCTACAGAACCATTTTAGAATTGTGTTTGAGTTATACAGATGATTAGGATGAACTGTAAATATGAACGAAACTCGCATTGTCGTTTTCCATAGAGGGTCATATCTGGCATTCCATGAAAGGTGGTAGTTTGGTTGGACACAAGTACCAGTAGATTTTTTTTTTTTTCTGTCCCAACCTCTGCGCCACCTCAGAGGCAGTGCACCCACGCCGCTCATTCCGACATCCTCTCCACAGCCACAGCCCGGTCGGCCCCGCCGCAGCCCCGGCACCGGCAATCCACAGGGGGCAGTCAATGTCAAGTCGTCAAGAGGCAACCCACCGGAGGAGACACTGCACTGCTGCCGAGTCACTTCGGTGGTGTTCAGTGGCGCCTGTTCTGATCTAACATACGCAGGACACCACCTACTAAGCCCCCTACTGACGACAATAATTGCTTAGTCGCGGAGCCGGTGTGAGTGAGCTCTCCCTCCGGAGGGCGCCACCACGTCCGTCCAGCGACAGCCCCCATGGACTCGCCGATACCGGTGACCCCGACGGAACCAAACCAAGGCCACAGACGCGGAGAGGACATCAAAATTGAGGTCACCATGAGAGCAGGGCATGAAGGGCCACAGAACTTGAGACATTTTTTTTTAATGCTGATCGATGAGAATGAGGATGATTAAGATGATGCTACGGATTTCCAGTTTCGGTCTGAGACTACATGACAGGGCTGTACTCTACGCTTCCTTTCATAATATATCCCGGCGTCAACCAGGCCCGATAGATAAGGCACCTGCAGTGTTGGTCAGAAAATTTGAGCAACACTCTCAGAAACGCATCCATTAAGTGGATGAAGCTCGACTGTGTGGTCCCAGTCTTCCCAACTGAGTCCGCAGCAAACTCAACTCTGGGTAGGAGCCGGTCGGGGTAGAAAAACCCACATGACTCTGATGGGATTCGAACCCACGACCTCCCAGCCGGGAGTCCGCGACGCTAACCACTTCGCCACGGCGGCTGGTCAAGTACCAGTAGATAGTTTGCATACAAATCTATTTGTATCTATTTCAGTACTTGGCTTTTGTCTTAGATGTGTGTGTGTGTGTGTGTGTGTGTGTGTGTGTGTGTGTGTGTGTGTGTGTGTGTGTGTGTGTGGTGGGTGCGTGTGTGTATATGTGCGTGCGTGCGTGCGTGTGTGCGTGCGTGCGCGCGCGCGCGTGCACGTGCGTGCGTGCGTGCATACGAGCGTGCGTGCTTGCGCGTGCGCGCATGCGTGTGTGTGTGTGTGTGTGTGTGTGTGTGTGTGTGTGTGTGTGTGTGTGTGTGTGTGTGTGTGTGAGCTGACAGC
>CM065729.1:880000-882500 GCA_033310375.1 Conus canariensis | reverse complement strand
ATGCCAGAGTTCAGCGGGTGAGCAAACAAAGAGAGCTAAAAGACAAACCACTTGCGCTGGCCTGTTGACACAGCTGCCAATCTCCGAGCAGCAAAAGTCAGTCACTGGGGTGGGAAATAAGGGGCTAAGGCAGAGAATGTGTCTCCCTCCCAGGAGGATCATGGTGGTCATGTCGGTGCAGCACATTCATCCTCATCCCCACCCACCCCTACACATTTCCTGCCACTGTCTCACACTAACATCCCTCCCCTCCGCACACCCCCCCCCCATCACCCACTCGCCAGCCGCCCTTCTTCCCTGTGTTCCCTCTCCAGAACCCTTTCTACACAGCTACAGAATCTATCGTTGCAAGAAAATGCCTCCATGAACAAAGACACACAACCACAGAGAGAGAGAGAGGAGAGAGAGAGAGAGAGAGAGAGAGAGAGAGAGAGAGGAGAATCGGATTTGGAAACAACAAAGAATAGGCTGAACAGTTGTCATGAAGATGTATCAAGCCTTAAGGTGTGGGGAGGGATGGGGGCAAAAGGGGGGGGGGGGTTACAGGAGCCTTCACAACCATATAGGTTTGTGAAGCCCTTCTACCTATGTACCCTTCTTGCAAAGATATGAGGAATGGGGCAGGGCTGGGGTTTAGTTCTCTATCCATGTTTTTTTCTGTGAAGCTTGTCTGCATAGACGAAAATTGGAAAAGGGCCGTCGTTTGGTGAGGATAACTGAAATATCGCTTTTCAATTAGTTTCATTTATGTTGTTGTTTCATCTCCCCCTCCCCGCCCCTCCCCTTCACCCTCCCTGTGCAGCTGCTCTTAAATCTAGAGGCTATACACAGATAATTGGATATAATCTTCTGACATGGAGCCACGGAGAATCTGTCTTCCAGTTTTATTATTATGATCGTAGTTCGCATGTGAGCTTCAACAATGGGGAAAAAGCAGACACAGAAACAGCTTAAGAAAGGGTCTTAACCACAAGAGAGAGAGAGAGAGAGAGAGAGAGAGAGAGAGAGAGAGAGAGAGAGAGAGAGAGAGAGAGAGAGAGAGAGAGAGATCACACCTTCCTTTTGTTTCCCTTTGCATAACTAAATAATATTACCAAAATGAACGGATAAATGAGCAACAGACGTGGAAAATGATTATTGTCAATGACACTCTTGAACAATACAGTACAATGCAAGAAAGACAGATTGAATGAAGATAGAGGGAGGGGGGGAAAACGGAATCAAATGATAGGCCAAGAGAAGACAGAAAGATAAAAAGAAAGAAACACTGGAAGGAAGAAGTAAAGAAAGAAAGATAACCACAGACAAGTGATAATGATGCTCCTAAGTGCAAATGACTAGTGATTTAAGTACACAGACAGTGATATGATCTCTAAGTGCAACGAGCCAGCGTAGACACAAAGTGATAATGATGCTCCTAAGTGCAAACTGGATGCTCAGCTGATTTTTAAGATAACCACAGACAAGTGATAATGATGCTCCTAAGTGCAAACTGGATGCTCAGCTGATTTTTAAGATAACCACAGACAAGTGATAATGATGCTCCTAAGTGCAAAACTGGATGCTCAGCTGATTTTTAAGATAACACAGACAAGTGAAAGATGCCCTAAGTGAAATGGATCCAGTGATTTAGATAACACAGACATGAAATGATGCTCCAAGTGCAAACTGGATGCTCAGCTGATTTGTTTTTCAACAGTTAAAACCAAACGGATCTATCCAACTAAAACATTGGGCATCAACCGCATGCACTAGAACTGACATACAGATCCACGTGGTGTGGTGAGCATTATTTATAAGTAGACTAAGACGTTCACGTTGTTATCTTCTGTTTCCTTTTTGCTGGCCCCTTGATCCCTCTGAGAGTCTTGATTCCATATGCTTTACGTGTTTTGTCTGCCTGCTTGTGTGTTTCCCTACCAAGAATCATGACAGTGGTTTAACAAGGGTCATAGTTGCCCTTCCCTCAGACAAATACATGCTGTCCAGAAGACAATGATATACCATTCATTGTGCGACTGCCCCATCTACACATATGGCGTAGTTATTCTTGCCCGTCTTATTTCTCTGTTTTGAGTTCAGATTGATGTTCCCAGAAGAATGATGTTACCGAAGTACAGTCACCCATGGCTCTGGATTGTCGCTACCTTTTACAATAGCAAGCTGTACACTTGACCACCACATGATGTCTGAACCGAAAAGGCTGGCATTTGAGATCCATTGAGTTGATTTTGAGGAGGATCATCTGTTGTGACTGCTTCTACTTTTCGTTGAGTGAGTCTCCAGAGTCGATCCAGCTCTGCTTATGGCAGTCCAAGCACTTCGACTGACAGTGATGTGATTACTGCAAAGATGTGTATAAGCATTCATAAAGAAACGGAATCTAAGCTGCCAATTTCAGTCATTCGAAAATCAATTGCGACGGAGGAAAATATAAAGAGCTCTCATACATGCTTTCACACTTATAGGCTCATCACACACACACACACACACACACACA
>CM065729.1:875000-877500 GCA_033310375.1 Conus canariensis | reverse complement strand
ACACACACACACACACACACACACACACACACACACACCGCGCGCGCGCGCGCGCGCACCACAAAACACACACACACACACACACACACATGCACACAGGCACTCATGCACGCAAACACACGCACACACAGACATATATGTATCTATCTACACACACACACACACACACACACACACACACACACACACACACACACACAACACACAGAGGACAGAGGAAGGTTCAATCAACACCTGGCTACTTCCTATCCATGCTCACTGGGTGTTTCATGTGCTCATCAGTAAGACTGAAAACACATACTCAGGATTAACCCACTTAACCCTTTCGTAACCGGGAGTACTGAGATTAATGCTTTCCACTGCCAATTGTTTCACAGTGTCTCCTTCAATTACCTGTTACCTCATCAGTTGGCATAATTCTCTCTCCTCTGTATGAACACTAAAGAAAAACACCTGGTCTTCTCTGCAACATTTTCCGGGACCTGTTAGTCTTACAATCGTATTACATGAACTGGAGATGACCCGTATTACTGCATGGTTGTTATTTACACAGACACTGAAAGGGTTTATAGATTTTTTTTCTGTGAAAGGCGATGGTTCATCAGGGCAATGTCCGCTGGACGATGTCTGTTGGGACAATGGTCGATAGGGCGATGTCCGTTGGGGATGATGACCATTGAGGTCATGTCCCCTGGGGCAATGCTCGATGGGGCGATTGTCCACTGGGTCGTTAGCTCCCTTTGATCTACGTCTGTTAGGGTTCTCTCTCTCTCTCTCTCTCTCTCTCTCTCTCTCTCTCTCTCTCTCTCTCTCTCTTATGGGGGGTGGGGGGTGGGGGTGGTGTGTACAATGTATTATGGCTTCCTTTTTGCTTGCTTTCTTTAGTTGGAAATGAAGGTAATGGGATGATGGGTGAGTTATGGTGTGAGAGATACAGGTCTGGTAAGTGTGATGTGGGGCTAGAGGTGGGAGTTGTAGAGGTAAGGGAAGTTAACCAGCTTTGAGAATTTATACTAGGGTAGGAGGTTAGTCAGTTGGTTGTGGTATTGTGCACATGTTCGCGTTGATGTCACGTGATATTTTTCATTCTTCGAAGTTCCAACTCATCTGATACTTTTTGCTATCATCTATCTATCTATCTATCTATCTATCTATCTATCTATCTATCCATCCATCCATCCATTTATCTATCTATCTATCTATCTATCTATCTATCTATCTATCTATCTATCTATCTATCTATCTGTCTGTCTATCTAGCTAGCTAGCTGTCTGTCTGTCTATCTGTCTATCTATCTATCTATCTATCTATCTATCTATCTGTCTGTCTGTCTGTCTGTCTGTCTATCTATCTATCTGTTTATCTATCTATCTATCCATTCATTGTTTTGGTGCGATTATAGAACAAGATCAATACAGTGGTTTACATTTGTACATAACTCCACTGCTTTTGTGGCTTTTTTAGCCAGAGGTACCGAAAGAACTCTCTCTCTCTCCTCTCTCTCTCTCTCTCTCTCTCTCCTCTCTCTCTCTCTCTCTCTCTCTCTCTCTCTCTCTCTCTCTCTCTCTCTCTAGTGTATGAATGGTCGAAAAGAAAAAAAAGATGGAAGGGGAAGGTAAATGATAATGGCATCTCTCTCTCTCTCTCTCTCTCTCTCTCTCTCTCTCTCTCTCTCTCACACACACACACACACACACACACACACACACACACACACACACACACACACACACACACACACACACACACACACACACACACACACACACACACACACGTGCGCGCGCGCACACACACACACACACACACACACACACACACACACACACACACACATGCACACGCACACGCACACATCATGAAAAATAAGTGTTATGATTATTGATGCTATGAATTTATTGCTGCTTACTGATAAGTGATTGTTCGTTCTCGTTTTGCATTATAACCACATCATGTAAATGTAAAAGAAAGCACAAATGTTGATATTGTTGATGCATTGTAATTGTCTAATTATCATCCTTAGCAGTTTGTTGTATGCTAATTTTTTACAAAAGGAATGTAACTCTCTGTCTGTCTGTCTGTCTGTCTGTCTGTCTGTCTGTCTGTCTGTCTGTCTGTCTGTCTGTCTGTCTCTCTCTTCTCTCTCTCTCTCTCTCTCTCTCTCTCTCTCTCTCTCTCTCTCTCTCCCCTCTTCGATAGGAGGATCGCTTATTCCATATCTGTGTGTGCCGATTCTTTTCTTCCTTGTAATACATTTCTTTATTCTTGTTTGTTGTTTAAATCGTTTCTTTTTTCCTTTTAAAGTCATCTACGCCTTAATGGATGAACTTTTTAATGTTGTGAAGATATGTGTGTTTGTTATAGTTTTGTAAGTCTTAGTCGCTAGTCATACTTAGTCCCTTAACGGGACAAGGGCCGGATGAAAAAAAGCATGTGTTTGCTTATCTGTTACCCTTGGAAATAAAGATTATCATCATCATCATCATCTCTCTGTATGTGT
>CM065729.1:865000-870000 GCA_033310375.1 Conus canariensis | reverse complement strand
ATTTCACAGCTGTTTGTTTTGGGGAGGAAAGAAAGCAAAAACAAACAAACAAAAGAAAACAAAAAGAAGAAAGAAAAGAAAAAAAAAACATTCCAGTCCATAATTTTGCCTCAGGGAGACAGATGAATGTGTTGACTTGAACTGCATGGCAACAAGAGGTTACATTAGCCCTGCAGCGATAAATTCTCTGCCATTTGCGTCACTCTCCAGGCAATCAGTTCTTAAATCTGTCATTTGATAGCCAGGCGCTGAGAATGATCACTGCCTTCCTCACCTTAACCTTCTCTCGCTCTCTCATTGTCTTTTAAACACGCACACACACACACACACACACACACACACACACACACACACACACACACACTCACACACACTCACACACACCCAAGCACACACACACACACACACACACACACACACACACACACACACACACACACACACACACACACACGCACACATGTTTTGGTTGTGTGCACGTTTAAATGGAACTTGGATAACATTTTAACATTTTCATATTTCATTCCTCTTCACACTTTGTGGCTGCCTGAGAACTCAGTAAATTGTGAATTTTCTCCCATTCAGATGGTGAGATTACACATAAGCCATATTAGTACGTCACTATTAGAATGCCATAACTAACATAGGCAGATCTGGAGCGATCTTCACAAAAAACAGGAATCCTCACTGCATCATTTCAGTGTTTTTTTTCTCTCCGTTTTTGAAGAGGAGATTATCAGTAAATGTGAATGCCATCCTTGTAGATATCCTCAATGCTCAAGAGTCTGTCTTGGTACCCTTATGACTTCATGTCACGAAGAACAATCGTACTAGATGTAACTGCTGATGTTGCTGTGCTTGTTGCTAAGTGTGTGTGTGTGTGTGTGTGTGTGTGTGTGTGTGTGTGTGTGTGTGTGTGTGTGTGTGTGTGTGCAGAAATGTGCCTGTATATGCATGCATGCATGCATGCATGCTTGTGTGTGTGTGTGTGTGTGTGTGTGTGTGTGTGTGTGTGTGTGTGTGTGTGTGTGTGTGTGTGTGTGTGTGTGTTATTGTTTTTGACAATAACAGCTTTGACTCAGACCCACTAAGTTATTTGTGCTATAAACATCATAAATTGAATTTTGTAGCAGGTGTTGGTTTAGCTGTTAGCTGACATTTATCTAGCCACATGCTGTGTTGTTGCGGGCTTCAATGAATCTACTAAACTTGTTGCCTTATTTCTCTCCAGTGGGTGCTGTTTTCTGCCAACATTGTTGTGTTGTTTAGAGGTATCTGTCAAATTATAATTGCAATGTCCAAGTACCCTATCCAAGCCTTCATGGCACAAACATGAGAAAGACAACTGATTCTCCTCATTCCTCCGATTTTCCATCCTACTGTTTGCTGTCAAAGCTGGTGCTCTCTGTCTGTCTGTCTGTCTGTCTGTCTGTCTGTCTGTCTGTCTGTCTGTCTGTCTCTCTCTCTCTCTCTCTCTCTCTCTTCATTTAGGGCATTTATTTCCATTGATAGTTTCTTTAGCTTCGTACAAGGAGATCTGGAAAGGGAAAAGGAGGAAAGGTGGCGCTTTGCAAGTGGGTGATGGAAGAGTTGGGGGTGGGGGTGTTAGTGTAAGACAGTAGCAGGAGGAGTGCATGTGTGGAAGGGGGGGAGGGGGAGGGAGACAATGTACTGCACCGAAGTGGTCACCATTATTCTCTGGGGAGGAAGACACATTCTTTGCCTCAGCCCCTGATTTCCCAACCCGATGACTGACTTTGCTGCACAGAGATTGGCAGTGTGTCAACAGGCCAGTGCAAGTGGTTTGTCTTTTAGCTTTGTTTGTTTGCTCACCAACTGAACTCTGGCATGTCTGGAGCATTCCCAGGAGTATCTCCAGGCTTTGGCAGATTCTTCTGGATGTGTTCGTTTATATTTCTGTCTGTTTGTTCGTTTCATATTATCTCTGTCGCTGATGAAAGGGAGTGGATGGATGCATGGTAATGTTTGTGCACTAAATAAATGAAGGACGTGTGGGGTGAGTTTTTGCACTGCAGGAATGGACGATTGTATGGATGTGTTTGTGAAGTGAAGGGCCAGCCTGATAGCAAGTGGCGTTAGCACACTGCAGGAATGGACGATTGTATGGATGTGTTTGTGAAGTGAAGGGCCAGCCTGATAGCAAGTGGCGTTAGCACACTGCAGGAATGGACGATTGTATGGATGTGTTTGTGAAGTGAAGGGCCAGCCTGATAGCAAGTGGCGTTAGCACACTGCAGGAATGGACGATTGTATGGATGTGTTTGTGAAGTGAAGGGCCAGCCTGATAGCAAGTGGCGTTAGCACACTGCAGGAATGGACGATTGTATGGATGTGTTTGTGAAGTGAAGGGCCAGCCTGATAGCAAGTGGCGTTAGCACACTGATGGAATGGACGATTGTATGGATGTGTTTGTGAAGTGAAGGGCCAGCCTGATAGCAAGTGGCGTTAGCACACTGCAGGAATGGACGATTGTATGGATGTGTTTGTGAAGTGAAGGGCCAGCCTGATAGCAAGTGGCGTTAGCACACTGATGGAATGGACGATTGTATGGATGTGTTTGTGAAGTGAAGGGCCAGCCTGATAGCAAGTGGCGTTAGCACACTGCAGGAATGGACGATTGTATGGATGTGTTTGTGAAGTGAAGGGCCAGCCTGATAGCAAGTGGCGTTAGCACACTGCAGGAATGGACAGTTCATCCTTTGCATTTGTGCTCACAAAGAATGGACTGATGGCTGTTTGCTCAGGTTAGAATAAGACAGGCTGGTGGACGTGTGTTTGTATTGGAGGAGGGAACAGATGGCTTGTGGTGTTTATGCACTTTGCAATAGTGCACATGCTCAACAACTGAGCCATGGCCTCTGACAGCGTAGGAGATGAAGCTATTCTATCAAACAGAAATGATGGAGAGCAAGGAGTAGAATTACGATTTATCTTTGTTGATATCATCTTCACTTTCCATTTTTCATTTCTCTGGAAAGGGGTGGTATAGAAGCTGCAATGGGATTTGTTTTGCCCCGTTTGAATTTGACCCCATTTGCATTTTGTTGGTCGACTGATTAATAATCTTGAGAAATCATTTTCTAAATTTTAGAAATGAAAGAGTCCAGAGATGAAAGATCATAAGGTATTGTTTCCCTTTAGAATGTGTCTATTTTACTGTGTACGGTCTTAGTGGTCTGGAGTTACAAATGAAAGACACATTTTTTCCATACATGAGTGCAGAGGGAATGGCGCAGCACTGAGTCACTGGCCTAATCCAAACAGTCCCAGTGGCCAACACGTTCATAGAGATGACGTACGTACCATGGCGTAATTTTTGTTCTACCTTCGTAGTCATCTTTGAGGATGATGCTGTGTAAAGCCCTGCCCAATCATTTACACTGCACACAAACACGCATCCACCATTCCCTTTAACCCCATTCCCTTTAATCCCCCATTCCCTTTAACCCCCATTCCCTTTAATCCCCATTCCCTTTAACCCCATCCTTTAATCCCTTCCCTTTAATCCCCATTCCCTTTAACTCTCCCTTATTCCCTTTTAATCCCCATTCCCTTTAATCCCCATTCCCTTTAATCCCCATTCCCTTTAATCCCCATTCCCTTTAATCCCCATTCCTTATCTCCCTTAATCCTTTTAATCCGCAACAGAGACGGCGTGAAATGACCAAATAGACAGACATCTACACACCCACATCCAGAAGATCTGTCAACCCCTGGAGATACTCCTGGGAATGTTTTTGACATACTAGAGTTCAGTTGGTGTGCAAACAAACAAGGCTAAAAGGCAGCCCACTTGCCTTTTCTCCGGGGGAAAGAACATCGAAGCATCATTTTGAAGGCGAATTTCGTTTTCAATCCATCAACATTTTTTGGTTGTAAGTCATGTGCTACCGGACAGAGGAATCGTATGCAGTCATTCCTGCCGGCCATACAGGATTTTTTTGTGGTTTTATTTTCTTACAGCCCGTCTCTGTAATATTTTCTTGTTCTTCTGTTTCTGTCTTAAGGACTCGTGGTGCTATGCATTTATATTGGACAAGCTAACAGCACTTCATATTTAACTGCAATGCGAATCTTCTCTGCGAGCCGTATATACGCTAGCTGCAAGACATCACCATTTTTCTTCTGTCCTTTGCAACAACACCTTGAATATAGAATCATTACACACATCATGAAAGCATCATCAAAGTACAAATTGGCATCGTATAAACTGTGCAATAGATCAATTCAAAATTGCACAGACATGTAACTGGCCAGTCAACAACAACAAAGAAAAAGTTGACGACTATCACGTGTGTGTGTGTGTGTGTGTGTGTGTGTGTGTGTGTGTGTGTGTGTGTGTGTGTGTGTGTGTGTGTGTGTGTGTGTGATTCCAGAAACGTCGATCTATGTATCTATGTATGTATGTATGTATGTATCTATCTATCTGTATGTGTGTATAGATGGATGGATGGATGGATGGATGTGTGTATGTGTGTCTGTATGCGTGTATGTATGTCTGTATGTGTGCATGTGTGTATGCACGTGTGTATGTGTATGTGTATGTATGTGTGTATGTATGTATGTATATGTATGTATGTATGTATGTATATGTATGCATGTGTGTATGCATGTACGTATGGTAGTCAACAACTGCCAGCAAAACAAACGACACTTTGAGCTCACAGACCACGTCCAGATTTCACCTCCAGGGCTGAACAATTCGCTGGGCAATGTCCTCGGCCATTCACATACCCCTGATCAGAAGAGAAGTGGTGGCTGTTCCCGCTCTGACCTGATCAGAAGAGAAGTGTGGCGTTTCCTGCTCTGACCTGATCAGAAGAGAAGTGGTGGCGTTTTCCCTGCTCTGACCTGACCAGAAGAGAAGTGGTGGCGTTTTCCCTGCTCTGACCTGATCAGAAGAGAAGTGGTGGCGTTTTCCCTGCTCTGACCTGCCAGAGAGAAGTGGTGGCGTTTCCCTGCTCTGACCAGCCCACGCT
>CM065729.1:855000-860000 GCA_033310375.1 Conus canariensis | reverse complement strand
CAAAACGAAGGACGTTTGTGGACAAATCAAACGATGACATAAACGGACTTGTAATATTCCAAGTAAATGATAAAAAACAAAAACTTACTTGTCACTCATCTGTCTCATCCTCACCCTCTTCCACCTCTTCGTTAACGTAATCAGCAATCACAATAAAACTAATAATGCTAAAAGTAACATTCCAGAAAATCCAGTATGATTGTGTTACATTCCCAGTATACGAGAGAAACTGGCTTTTAGTCTATCAACAACTGCCTACCAACATACAAGAAAATGTAAGCATAAAAGCCACCAAGGAATGTCTAGAACACAGTTCTAAAGCTGCCGCATTGCCTAAGCAATGTCCCAGACATACCACTGGCCGGCAATATAATAGGAACTCCAGTACCCCTGGCCCGACTGACACACACTGCAGATGGAGCACCGACTACCCAAACACGATTAGTCGTGGACATGTATTAAGCTTGGCTTGAGGTAGGGGAAAGGGAGGAATGAGCAAGGAGAGAGAGGCGTGGTGCTGGCAGTGGTGGTAGAGGTTGGAAGATGGGGAATGGGACGAGGAATTAAGCCTCAGTCGAAGTGTGTGTGTGTGTGTGTGTGGTGTGTGTGTGTGTGTGTGTGGTGTGTGTGTGTGTGTGTGTGTGTGTTTGTGTGTGTGTGTGTGTGTGTGTGTGTGCTTGCACGCGCGTGCGAGCGTGCGTGCAATTGACAGGGGTTAGGAGAGGGGGTGAGTTGTGGAGGCATAGAGTCTAAATCGAATCCCATCTATGCTCATTGTCTCCACTAAGGGCGTGTGTGTGTGTGTGTGTGTGTGTGTGTGTGTGTGTGTGTGCGTGTGTGTGTGTGTGTGTGTGTGTGTGTGTGTGTGTGTGTGTGTAAAGAGAGGGGTGGGATGAGGGTGGTGGGTGAGGACGGGGTCGAGGTGTTGGTGGAGGGCTTGGCTAGAAAGGCAGTGTGGTGGAAAGAGATACAGTTCTTTATCGCAGAGTGCCAAGGAGAATCCTGCCTGAAACGACGATGCTTGTGTAGTGGCCCTCGTTTGCTGTAACGCTGTACAAATATCAGTGGGCTCGATTCGATTACATGTTTTTGTTGTCCGTTTTCCCCCGTGGCTGGTCTTAGACGTAAAGGGTCTACAGAGATCATCTCATGCCCTCTCCTGAGATGAGGCAATAGGGAAGTTTGTTTCACTTCCAATGATTGAACAATGGCTGTAAAGACTGAGTGCGCAAAAAGAGAAGATCTCCATGGTAAACAAGCATTTCCCCCTGACTGTAATATCCATTAAGGTAAAATAACGAGCAACGTCCTCCCCTGTACAGAAATAAAGCAATTTGAACAAACAAACGAAGACAAATGAAAAGAAAGAAAGAAAGAAAAATAAGCAAAGCAAAACAGGCATTAGAAGATAAATATTGCATTACACTTTCTATGAAACAAGGAAGTGAGCAAACACATAGGACACAGAGAAATAGAAGGGGAAATTAACAAGGAAGAAATGGAACAAAACAAAAGGGACATTAGACAGAAAGAAAGGAAAGAAAAAACAAAATGACGTTCCTCCTCAAAAAGAAAGGGAAACATCAAGACAGAAAGAGAAAACAATGCATGGAAGAAAAGAGAAATCAATGCATGAAGACAGAAAAGAGAAATCAATGCATGAAGACAGAAAAGAGAAAACAATGAAACCGAAGTGAACTGTGAAAGGAAAGGAACGGGAGTCCTATGGATGGGACTTAGCAAATCCACGACTCATCATTCTCATCAGTGGTGGTGTGACAAGTCATGAAGACAGAGTGAAGAAGGAAAGGACAGAAGGGAGAGGGGCGAGTAGACAGAGGGGGCGGGTAGTCAGAGGGAAAAAAAACAACAGAGAAAAGACTGAAGAGAGAAAAAAGCAGGAATGGGAAAATCAAAGGAAATGCAAAACCAGAAAACAAACAAAAAAAAAGGTTCTTTACCAATTTTTGCTGATTTCCTCCGAGATTTAGATCAACTGAATGGGATAATAAAAACTACCAACATAAGAATGCTACAAATTTTCGGTTTGTTTATAAAACCCTTTTCGAGAATAAAATCAAAGGCCTGCCAAATGACAGCCTTAAGAACAGCATTTTGATCTTAAGACAGCATTTTGCACACTCACTTCGCCTGAATTCTCACTGCTTTCAGGTCTTGTATCTCTAATCCCTATGCATAAGCCTACCACAGTTAGAAAAAGAACAGAACAAAGAAATAAAGAAATAGTTACATTAAGCATCATGTGAAATTAAAAAACAAAAACTGGGGTAGTCATTTGAGACCTTAAAAAACAGCTGGAAATGAACTCAAGCTCACACTGGTAAGAGTAACTAGATCAACATGCAGGTCGTTCACTAGATAGACGCTGTATGCTCTCCGGACAAACCAGATGCAAATAGCGTGATAGGCATCATACAGGTTGTCCCAGTTACGTGATTAGTATCACACACTATCTGACCTGCTGTTCCTGTAGTCTTCCAAACCCCACCCCCACACCCTTAAACCTAGCCTCATCCCTGATGCTTTGGTCCTTCTGAAACTACCGGTTTTTGTGTAAAGTATGTCTGTCTAATTCATGTTTAGGACCAAGGCAGTAGCATAGCGATGACCACAGTCTTTACAGTAATAGGAGAGTTTGCATACTGTAAGGAAGAAGGCAATACAGACCGTGCGGTAATACTCTTCAGTGTTACTGTTCTGTTAGTGCAGATTACCATATGAAAGAGAGCACAATACACATCACACAGCAACACTATCTTCAATGTTATCGTTCCGTTAGTGCAGTGTAACCGTTTACCTATAACACATTTGATTTGAATACGGAATTCGGATCGCTCTGATGCGCTTTCCAACCCCCTCCCCCAACTTACCCCACCCCACCTTCACCCCCACCCGCGCCTCCATCCGTTTGCCCCACAGACGCAAAGTGAGTCACAATAGTACAGACTCCACAGACCGACAGTTTTCCGCTGGTTGATAATCAGAAGAATGTTACCACAGTAGTACAGACTCCACAGACCGACAGTTTTCCGCTGGTTGATATATCAGAAAGAATGTTACCACAGTAGTACAGACTCCACAGACCGACAGTTTTCCGCTGGTTGATATGTCAGAAAGAATGTTACCACAGTTTTCCGCTGGTTGATATATCAGAAAGAATGTTACTACAGTTTTCCGCTGGTTGATATATCAGAAAGAATGTTACCACAGTAGTACAGACTCCACAGACCGACAGTTTTCCGCTGGTTGATATATCAGAAAGAATGTTGCCACAGTTTTCCGCTGGTTGATATATCAGAAAGAATGTTACCACAGTAGTACAGACTCCACAGACCGACAGTTTTCCGCTGGTTGATATATCAGAAAGAATGTTACCACAGTAGTACAGACTCCACAGACCGACAGTTTTCCGCTGGTTGATATATCAGAAAGAATGTTACCACAGTTTTCCGCTGGTTGATATATCAGAAAGAATGTCACCACAGTTTTCCGCTGATTGATATATCAGAAAGAATGTTACCACAGTTTTCCGCTGGTTGATATATCAGAAAGAATGTTACCACAGTTTTCCGCTGGTTGATATATCAGAAAGAATGTTACCATAGGAGCTTCCCAGGATAATGCCACCGTAACCAAAGATTCTTTAACGTGCGCCGAGCGTATGTTGTACACGTGACCATGTCTCACTCTGGGGCTTAGCACTAAGATCACGCCACAAGGCTCTCTTCTGTCTGATGTATTGACAACGTTTTCTTTGTAGTTGATCTCTGCATCACAAGATACCAGAAAACCATGGAGAGAGAGAGAGAGAGAGAGAGAGAGAGAGAGAGAGAGAGAGAGAGAGAGGAGGAGGGGAGAGAGAGAGAGAGAGAGACAGACAGACAGACAGACAGACAGACACAGAGACAGAGACAGACACACAGACACACAGACACGCAGACAGACACACAGACAGAGAAGAGAGAGAGAGAGAGAGAGAGAGAGAGAGAGAGAGAGAGAGACAGACAGACAGACAGACAGACAGACAGACAGACAGAGAGAGAGGAGAGAGAGAGCAGGACTAGGTGGATTGAAGAAAAGGATAAAGCAATCATTCTCGGCGCGTGCGTATTAAATGACAGACTCAAGATCTGACGGGATTTAAAGAGGAGCTGATGGCAGAGGAGTTGTGGCTGCCAGGCTATTAGCGCGTCCTCCTTAGCATGCGGTTCAGGCTAACAGTCTTAGAGGTATCCTGGAATATGGTTATGGACTCAAATGGTTTTTTGTCATCATCAAGAAGAGAGGAGTTTTCGTCCATTGCACGTTTTATACAATTGATCATATTAAATATCTGAGCGTGATTTGTGTGTGTGTGTGTGTGTGTGTGTGTGTGGTGTGTGTGTGTGTGTGTGTGGTGTGCGTGCGTGCGTGCGTGCGTGCGTGCGTGCGTGCGTGTGTGTGTGTGTGTGTGTGTGTGTGTGTGTGTGTGTGTGTGTGTGTGTGTGCGGCGCGCGCGCGCGTGCGTGCGCGCGCGCATACGCCTGCTTGGTTGTATTTGATGTATCTACACATGCATATGCAAATGATTATATGGATCTAAAATGTAACTGCGCTACTGAAGAGGAGACAGCCCACTCACCCATTCCAGAATTCCCTAGGCTGAAAGCCTTCCACTTGAGACATACCTATCGATTCGATTTAGCCCGATGTGACGTAAGGCGAACGCACAGCTGTTGGGCAGGAGGCAGGGGGGGGGGGGGTAGGGGTTGGGGGGGGGGGGTAGGAGGGGGAGACGTGTAGGTTTGGTCAATTAAAGCGGTGTTAAAGCGACAAAACGACAGTTTTCTCCAGTATTGATTTTAGCTCCTCTCATCCAGATTGATAGGCCGACATCGCTTCACGGTGGAGTTTAGATAACATATCCTTTAAGGCATGCTCATTTTTGGCACTTCTACAGATGGACTGATTTGCAAACCGGTTTCTTTCTCGGGGCAGAT
>CM065729.1:840000-850000 GCA_033310375.1 Conus canariensis | reverse complement strand
CAAGCACACAGATAGACAGACAGACAGACAGACAGAAAACACATAAACACACACACACACATGCGCACACCTAAAAACACAGGAGAGAGAGAGAGAGAGAGAGAGAGAGAGAGAGAGAAGAGAGAAGAAGAGAGAGAGAGATTTTCAAAACTTGAATAACGAATCAGTAAAAAAGAAAAAGTGAAATCACGTGGCACTGAAATATCGCCTGTCAAATTCCAGACAGAGGCAGAAGCGAGTTTCCCTCCACGCTTTCAGGCCTGACTGGGCAATTCTCAGCACAGTGGCACACAGCTGGTCAGAGGAGGTGGGGTTCCCTTCACCACCTTCATACCATCAAAAGACCCGCTCTCAAGGGGGGCCTTGCACATCCCCCACCACCATCCTTGGCATTCATCCACCCCTTCTTATCATTCCATGCCCTTCTCCAATTCTCGCCACAAGAAAGTGGGAGTGGGGACGGTGAAGGTGTTAGTGGAGATGAAAGTAGAGAGAGAGAGAGAGAGAGAGAGAGAGAGAGAGAGAGAGAAGAGAGAGAAGAGAGAGAGGAGCAGAAGACAGAGAGATAGGAGCAAAACACACACACACACACAACACACACACACACACACACACACACACACACACACACACAACACCACACACACACACACACACACACAACAACACACACCAACACACACACACACACACAACACACACACACACACCACCACACACACACACAGCAAAACACGCCATCACTACACAAACAAGCACACAGATACGACAGACAACACACACACACACACACACACAACACCACACACACACAACACACACCACACACAACACACACACACACGACAACGAGAGAGAGAGAGGAGAAGAGAGAGAGAGGATCGCAGCAACACTCACACATATACAAGCACACGGAGAGACCGACAGACAAACACACACACACACACACACACACACACACACACACACACACACACACACACACACACACACACACACACACAACACACACACGCTTGCGCGAGCGCGCACACACCTGTATGCACGCAGACACGCAGGCACACAGGCACGCAGGTACGCTCGTATACACGCATGCACGCATGCATGTACATACGCACGACAGAGAGAGAGAGAGAGAGAGAGAGAGAGAGAGAGAGAGAGAGAGAGAGAGAGAGAGGGTGGGGGTGGGGGGAGGGAGAGGAGTCATTAGCACAATCCGGTTGACATATTCTATCCGTAAATGCACATTACTCCCCACTCAAGTGATGTCTTAATAGTTACACGTCATACCTTTTTGCACGGACTGTTATGGTTTTGACTTTGCCATAGATTAGGACAGATGTTACAGGTGGGAGAACATGAATAAGAAGAGGAAGAAGTGGAGTGACACACACACACACTCCTCTCTCTCTCTTGCTCTCTCTCTCTCTCTCTCTCTCTCTCTCTCCTCTCTTCTGCGTGAGAGAGAGAGAGAGAGAGAGAGAGAGAGATGTGTATGTACATATATCTCTCAATATCTATCTTTCTGTATATATTTATATTTTTCTATCTATCTGTCTATCAATCTTAATCAATCAATCAATCAATCTATCTATCTATCTATCTATCTATCTATCTATCTATCTATCTATCTATCTATCTATCTATCATAAGAACCAATTAGCGTCATTGGAATACGTAAACATGGGATCATGTTCAAGACGGATTGAGCATACACCCCTGTCGCCTGTGACAAACCTAGGACCCAGGCCTTGACCTGCCGCCCCCTGGGCAACAGAATCAGATAAGGGCATGGCACCACCTGGGGCCAAGACCTTGAAGACCCTATCAAGAGGAACTGTCTGCTCCTGAACTTAGATGGGAAGCCAAGCCCAAGACAGTGGTGTGTGTAGAACACTTGTCAGCGCCGTGTGTCCAGGGAGGTGTACAGTAAGCATAACTGAGTGAGCAAGGAAAGCAAGGTTCCTCCTTACAAACGCACGTAATGCCATTAGGAACACTCTCTTGAGCAAACAGGAGACTGGGTGTTATGTGGTAGACGGCCGATGAGGAGCAGCATACACTTGGGAAGAGAGAGAGAGAGAGAGAGAGAGAGAGAGAGAGAGAGAGAGAGAGAGAGAGCGAATATATATATATATATATGTATATATATATATATATAGAGAGAGAGAGAGAAAACAGAAGATGAGAGAGAGAGGAGAGAGAGAGGAGAGAGAGAGAGAGAGAGAGAGAGAGAATAAATCTATGAACATGAAAAGACAAGTTGATTTTCAATTTCCTTATACTACCTTAACAAAAAAATAAGAAAATCAAGACAGGACACGATAAACAAACACTGAAAATTCGAAACAAAGTATTCATCACATACAGCTGCTAAATGGTTAAATTACAGTTCCATATCAGTCAAATGAAGATGCAGCAGGAACACTTCAAGACAGTGTATTAAATTGCCAAGTGTGTTCGACAGCAGAACCTTACGTCGCTCTCTCCCTTTTCTTTCCAAACGTGTGCGTTTTCTGCACCTTCTTCAATACTTACAAGCAATGAACTCATTTCCCTGTCCTAAGCAATGTGTAGACAGTAAGGCAATTGACAGACCAACGTACAGACACACCAGCACAACAAAGAGTAAAGTGACAACCAAACATACAATCCTAGAAGCCTGCCGTCAGGATTGAAATGGCCATGGACACGCCCCTTGTTCAGGACGTGCATCATAGACCCGCCTTCACGTGTAGTGAGTCCGCGCCCTAGGTCTCTTTCCATTTCACCACTAAGTTCTCTTAACATCACGAGTGTAGAGTAAAAAAAAAAAAAAAAAAAAAAAAAAAAACAACAAAACAAAAAAGATGCAAAGCATATAAACGTACTCTCAGTTTATCCTATTCCACAAAGAGGAAAAACCGTCTTGGGCTGGTGTAATGGCTATTCTGGTAAACATCAGCCATTATCTGTGACCTATAATGAACATACTTACAATTTTTCAGAACGATCGACCAAGTACTTTCTGAGATTTTCTATAAAGAAGAAAACCATTATGGGCCATTAGTAACGGCTATAACGGTATACTTAAACATCGGGCATCATCCGTGACCCATAATGAACATACCTACAAATTTTCAAAAATATCGGCCTCGTACTTTCTAAGATGTTCCATAAAAAAGAAGAACCCTTTTGCCCGACGTTTTAGTTTATCGTTATCGCCGTTACTAACGGCTATAACGATAAACTGAAACGTAGGGCATCGTCCGTGACCCATAGTAATCATACCTACAAATTTTCAAAAAGATCGGCCAAGTACTTTCTGAGATATTGTATACAGAAGAAAAACCGTTACGGGCCGTTATAGCCATTAGTAACGGCTGTAACGGTAAACTAAAACATCGGGCATCATCCGTGACCCAAAATGAACATACCTACAAATTTTCGGAAAGATCGGCTAAGTACTTTGTGAGACATTCTATAAAAAGAAAAACCGTTATGGGTTGTTATAGCCGTCAGTAAAGGCTATAACGGTAAACTAAAACGTCGGGCATCATCCGTGACCCATAATGAACATACTTACAAATTTTAAGAAAGATCGGCCAAGTACTTTCCGAGACATTCTATAAAAAAGAAAAAGCGTTATGGGACGCTATAGCCGTTAGTAACGGCTATAACGGAAACCTAAAACGTCGGGCATCATCCATTGCCCATAATGAACATACCTATAAATTTTCAGAAAGATCGGCCAAGTACTATCTGAGATATTCCATAAAGAAGAAAAACCGTTATGGGCAGTTATAGCCGTTAGTAACAGCTATAACGGTAAACTAAAACATCGGGTATCATCCGTGACCCATAATGAACATACCTATAAATTTTCAGAAAGATCGACAAAGTGCTTTCTGAGATATTCCATAAAGAAGAAAAACCGTTATGAGCCGTTATAACCGTTAGTAACGGCTATAACGGTAAACTGAAACATCGGGCATCATCCTTAACCCATAGTGAACATACCTGCTAATTTTCACAAAGATCGGCCAAGTACTTTCTGAGATATTCCATAAAGAAGAAAAACCGTCACAGGCCGTTATAGCCGTTAGTAACGGCTATTACGGTAAACTAAAACATCGGGCATCATCCGTGACCCATAATGAACATACCTACAAATTTTCAGAAAGATCGGCCCTTTAGTTTTGTCTGGAGCGAGTGGAACACATTTTGACCACGGACGGACGGACGGACGGACGGACACACACACACACACACACGCACGCAAAACACACACACACACACACCACACACACACACACACACACACACACACACACACACACACACACACCACCGGCCCTGATATTTTCCTTTTCTTTATTCATCTATTCATCTATTTTGGCTGAGGGTGATGAGAAAGGTCATCTATGGTAACTCTTCTAATTCTCCCCTTTTTAAGTGGTCTTAGATTTTTGCTCCACCTCCGCGTGTGTGTGTGGGGGGGGGGGGGGGGGGGGTTGGTGGTTGTTATGTGCGTGCACACATACACGTGAGTAGGAGGAAGGGGAAGGGTGGGTTTTGTGATTATGTGTGTGTGTGTGTGTGTGTGCGCGGCGCGCGGCGTGCGTCGTGCGTGCGTGCGTGCGTGCGTGCGTGCGTGCGTGGTGGTGTGTGTGTGGGGGTGGTGTGTGGGTGTGGGGGGGGGGGGGGGGGGGGTATGTGTGTGTTTTTTTTTTCGTGTGTGTGTGTGTGTGGGGGGAGGTTCTTTCTTTCTTTTTCTTTTTTCTTATGGTGTTCTGAGAGAGAGAGAGAGAGAGAGAGAGAGAGAGAGAGAGAGAGAGAGAGAGAGAGAGAGAGAGAGAGAGAGAGAGAGAGAGAGAGAGAGATTTTTATTTTCAGTACAGTTAAGATGTAACTTGTTTTATTGTTACAATTTTCTGATTTTATTATTTGACTTATAAATGTTAAATGTTTCCCTGTTAATTTTCCTTTATGTTTTTTTTTATGTCACTCATGCTATTTGTATTATTTTCGTTTCTCATTAATTTATAATTTTTTTTTTTAAATGTCAGTAAAACACTATGTTAATCTGACAGTAAATGGTTTCAGTCAGTGTGTGTGTGTGTATGTGTGTGTGTGTGTGTGTGGGTGTGTGTGTGTGTGTGTGTGTGTTGTGTGTGTGTGTGTGTGTGTGTGTGTGTGTGTGTGATGCCTGCTTGCGTGCAGCGCGCGTTGGTGGTGTGTGTGTGTGTGTGTGTGTGAGCGTGCGATCGCGCACGAGGAGAGAGAGAGAGAGAGAGAGAGAGAGAGAGAGAGAGAGAGAGAGAGAGAGAGAGAGAGAGAGCGAGTCTGTCTATATATCTACGTCTGTGTGTGTCTACGTGTGTGACTTTTTAAGAAGTCTTATTGGAAGTTCAAATGAAAATTTTTTTTATGTGTTTTCTATTCATGTTTACTTCTCTACTGTACATATATTTGTGTTTCTTAATCGCATTTTTGAGTTTTCGATTTTCATTGTCAGCTTTCATTGATTTTAAATATTTCATATACATTAGAAACCGATCAAAAAATATCGTGAAGTGCCTGTTCAGCAAAGAAAATGAAAAATCCTCTGAGAAGTAATAGTAAGAGAGGCTTCAAAACAAGTTTCTTTACAGTCTGTTCGGCAGACTTGCCGTAATCTTACGTCCGTCTGTTGGATCCACTTTTCGGCCTGTGTCTGCAAAGATCCATGCAGGAGAACATGAAGAAAAGTGTTCTTAGTTCACATATAATATTTTCACTAAGTTTGATCGAAACCGGTTCGATGGTATTTGTAATAATGATAATAGTAATGAGGACAATGTCTATGGCGCCAATCCTAAGAATGTAGGCCAAAGGCCGCTTTGTAAGTTTTAACAAAATCAGTATCTTAAATATACACAGGACTCATTCTCACACACACACACACACACACACACACACACACACACACACACACACACACACACACACACACACACACGCACAATATGTGTATTGCTACTGACAGATTGATAGTCCAACAAATGTGGACGACGGCACAGCCATCTTGGCAGAGATAAGAAACTGGTGGCAGCTCGAAGAAGGTTGTGGGATGGTTTTGAAGGGAGTCAAACTGTTTTTTTTCACTAGGTTCTTGTGCTATGTTAGAGACGTCAAGGAAGTGGGTCAAGACAGACAGACAGACAGACAGACAGACACCCTGTCTTGTGCATCCATCAACTGCCTCCTTCATGATAACAGCAACATCACCACCCCTGTCCCCTCCCCCACCACCCACCCCTTGCTTAGCCTCGGCAAAACTTCCAGTTTCCGTTGACGGATCTTCAGCCCGCCCGAACCGGTACCTTAGGATGGAAGACAGGTCAGTCATGTTTGATTTGTTGGTCGACTGGGGGTAGGGATAGAGGAAGCGGCTGTGAGGGAGGAGGGGGAGTGAGGGTGGAATTTGGCCTCCAAATCCCTTCAGCATTGAGCGCCGGAAAATGTTCCAAGACAGTGTCTGGACATGACTGCCAAAGAGGCTGGCAGTTATGGACTCATAAAATGATATTGTTCGGCACTTGGGGTGTTAAGATGTGTCATACTGTTATAGTGTAGTCTGCCTGATTGACAGCTATTGACAAAGAAGACAGAGGGTGGGTCACAGAGGTGATATCCAAGATTCCTATCTACCCCAATTCCACCACCACCGCCCATACCTGTAACCCCCATCCCATCTTCTGTCTTTATGTGTGTCTGTGTGCCTCTTCATTTGACAGTGGTTCCATACACAGAAAACAAAGCTCTGCACGCTAACACCTTATAATGAACTAAGAGCGTAGGTCTTCAGACATGGCTGAAAAATAGGTTGTGAGACAACCCGGTATTTTGGTCAGGCAAATATGTACACCCAACGCCCCTTGCCCCCCTACTTTCCCCTGTCCTTTCCCTTGCCCCGGCCTCCTGATGACCAAGCGATGACTATCTTCCCTTCAAAGATGTTCCGGTCAGGAGGAGGTAGGTCAATGATCTGGATGACATGAATACCTGGCGAGGAGTAAGTGAAAGGAACCAGGAATGCATACCACATGCATAGCGTCGAAACTAAGAAGTCGCAGTTATTTTGAACTTCATGTTTGAAGACCCCCATTTAACAAAGAAAATTACCCCAAGGAACACCGAAATAGTCAATGTATTAGGAAAATATTTGATATTTGACATAATGTTTTTTTAATCCTTGTTTAAATGTTTACACACACACACACACACACACACACACACACACACACACACACACACACACACACACACCACTTTATCAAATTATCATTGAACACTGTTTTTACTCTTGTATTTACCAACCGTTCTGAACATTTTAAGCCATTGCCTTAAAATATCTCCGTATGAATACTTGTTGTATATGTGCATCAGCTGAAATAATAACTTAACGTAAAATGCAGATATGTAAAAAGAAAAACCTCTGCCTCGTCCTCTTCGATCTGTTTGGTACATCCACCAAATGCCCAATCCCTGATATTTCAGCATGAAGTCCAGTAACCCCATTCCGTTCTTCCTGAAGCATCACATTAACTTCCCTTTGCCCTGGCGTTCGGGGGCCCATCTGACGTGTTTGTTGTGTTAGACTGGTCAATGGGGAACGTGCAAACTCTAGTTTCCTCTCTTCGTGGGATGCTGGACGGGTTTACAGCTCAGGACCTTGGCAGCACCGTCAATAATCTAGACAGTCATGGGCACAGGGAGGTTGGCTGGCAGTGTGATCCTGTTACAGTATATTGTGCTTTATTGAAAGTCGATCGTGAAAAGCTACGATATGTTCCAGATATAGTTTCTAAAACAAAGATTCGTCCCCACCCCCACTCCTAAACCCCCTCTCTCTCTCTCTCTCTCTCTCCTCTCTCTCTCTCTCTCTCTCTCTCTCTCTCTCAAAGTTTTATAAGTTCTAGTTGCTTGTAACCAGGGCAAAATGCAGATGAAAAAAAAAGTATTCATGTGTTACCGTTGGACATAAATATGATCATCATCATCATGGTCTCATCATCTCATCATCATCATCATCATCATCATCATCATCATCATCATCATTCTTCCTCTCTCTCTCTCTCTCTCTCTCTCTCTCTCTCTCTCTCTCTCTCTCTCTCTCTCCGAACTCAAATATAATATCATTTTCTTTTTCTCACGGCCTTAAAATCACTCTTGCTTTATGAACAAAAATATCGCATGTGAGTATATTTTAATAATGCCCCAAGGATAGACTCATCATTACCCCTTAGGCTATGCTGATGACACTATATAGGGATCTGATGCTTTTTATATTATCTTTCCTCTAAGAATATTATATACCAGGAGAGAGAGAGAGAGAGAGAGAGAGAGAGAGAGAGAGAGAGGGAGAGAGAGAGAGAGAGAGAGAGAGAGAGAGAGAGAGAGAGAGAGAGAGATAGATTATGCTTGGGTACTTTAACAGGACTGCCTCAAGAATGACTCTCTCTCTCTCTCTCTCTCTCTCTCTCTCTCTCTCTCTGTTGTGTGTGTGTGTGTGTGTGTGTGTGTGTGTGTGTGTGTGTGTGTGTGTGTGTGGGCGTGCGTGCGTACGTGCGTCTGTGTGTGCGTGCGTACGTGTGTCGGTACGTGCGTGCGTGCATGTGTGCGTGCGTGCGCATGCGGGCGCGCGCGCTGCGCGTGCACTGTTTGTACACGCGCACCAACCCAGCCATCCACATATCGTCCATTCGTAGCCCCCTCCCCTCATCCCCTTATCTCTTTCCCCTTGATTATCGTGCACAGTCACACACTGGCTGGCTCCCACTCGCCCCCACTCTTCTCCCACCCCCCTCCCTCTATCGACGCCTGTGCACATGCACACGCAAAGATGCATTTACGGTATGGTTAGGACATTACTAGTAAAAACGAGTTCTGTGCTGCCTAAACGATGGGTCTTAAAAGAAGATTTAGAAGCGGTTATGAAAGCAAATTTTCTAATGTAAATAGAACTGCTTTACAAACAGTTGAATTCTGCTGCGACAGAGAACGTGTGACAGATTTTATTCTGATAGACAGGAATACGGGGAATGCGATCACCAACATAAACAGCAGAGATTGTGTGACGGATGATAAAGATGGAGTACGTCTGACAGAGATTTGGGACTAACGCCAAAGGTACATGGAAGCTGGGAGAAGGAAAACAAATGTAGACAACACTAAACAAATGTAGACAACACTAAACTGAATAGGAAGCCAACGATTAGTCAAGAGACGCAGCTTGCTCGTGTTTGAGTGACATGAAAATAAACCATTCAACATTTGTCTGGAGCTTTTGACAATTTGTGAAGCAGGTACTTCAGAGTTTAGTCACTAGTGGTTCCCTTGGTACAATTGTTGGAGCGTTTGCCTGTGGAACTGACGACCACTGGTGTGGTCGGATTGTGGCGGCTTGAAAACCCTCTTTGTCTCGGTACCAGTAAACGGGGATTTGGTTCAGGTCAGGGAAGGTAAGGGCGGCCAAAGGCGAAGGACGAATTTCCGTCTTCCATAGTGCCATGGTCCAGACCAATGGAAGTACTAACCGTTCTCTGTCCCTTTAATTTTCATCGTTCACTGACTTTGGAGCACCAGCAAGGAAAACGTTATTATAGTAAATCCCCGTGACATCAAAAGAGAATACCTATCCTGTAGACATTTGTGATGATCATTTTGAAAGGAGGGATTCGATTAAACTAATTGCGAACATATGAAGAGAACTTAGTGTATTGTTAATGTAGACTATGGCATTGACGATTTCGTCCACTGTGGCATTTTGGGCTGTGTTTTGCGAGAATTGTAATTTCTGTTTGATTTGTTTTTCTTGATGCCCAATATCACTCAATATTTTCAACCCTGTAATGTGCATCGTTCTCGCGTGACCTCCCTGCACAGATGAGCCTCATTCGGCAGTGACAGAATGTAAATTCGTTGTGTCTGCATGCAAAACATTTTTATAGGGAGCTCTGCCTGCAAACTGTAGGTT
>CM065729.1:815000-827500 GCA_033310375.1 Conus canariensis | reverse complement strand
CCACCAGCACCAACTGCAAGAAGCAACAGCAGGAAATTGCTCTCTCATATTTCATACCACCACAGCATTATTCCCACAGCTGATCAAATTGCTCTGTCATATTTCATACCACCACAGCATTATTCCCACAGCTGATGACTGCGGCTCCCAGTACACAGCTACACGTAGCTCAGCACACATCAATGTCAAAGTTGACTTGAAGACCCTGCTCCGTGCTCCGTGTTGCTCGTTCCGTACCAACACATGCAGGTGATCAACCATACAGCCCCCTAACCTGTTTCGCATGGTCAAGGAGCCGGTGTGATTGAGCGTCCCCGTATAGAGTCGCCACCACGTGCATTTAATATAGTCCTGAAGAACTTGCTGATTCCACCAGCTTCTGTTGCAAATCATAGTTAGAATGAACGTGGGGTGGAACAGGATTCTGAAATCACCATGAGACTAGGAAATGAGAGGCTAATTAATCTGATACTTTCCCTCGATGACTATTGAGAATAATGAGGTTACCACGAGAGTAGGTCATGAAAGACTACCCTCGACGACTATCGAGAATAATGACGTTTTGTTTTGGTTATATACTACACGACAGAGTTGCATCCTATACTTTCTTTCATATTACCTAACATCAACCAGGGTTGAGAGACACAAACGCTTGTTTGCGCAACACACTAATGGCTGCACCCGTCAGATAGATGACACGCGCCTGGGTAGTTCCAGTCTTCACGTTTGAACCCTCGCTGACCGTTCCTAAAGAGCCAGGCAGGGAATGAAGAATCCCATGAATACAAACATTTCTGAGGGCAGCCCATCTGGCGACCGCTCTGCCCACAACACTGCGACACTGAGAACTGCGCTGCTTCGCCTGCTGATCATTGGGTATTACTGTAAGGTATTTTGCATCACTAGAGTAATGGACACATCAGGCAAAGAGCATTAGGTGACTTTGTGTGTCTGACCCAATTCCTTGACATTTCACGTTTGCTGGAGTCATCCAGAGATTCGTATTACCGTGTGATCTTATATACCACGAAAAAAAAAAGGCCTGTGTTTTCTGTATCCCTACGTTGTCTGTCTCCTGACTGTTCTTTCTTTCTTTCTTTCTTTCTTTCTTTCTGTCTTCCATCAAATGTTCTATCTCTCTTCTCTCTCTCTCTCTCCTCTCTCTCTCTCTCTCTCTCTCTCTCTCTCTCTCTCTCTCTCTCTCTCTCTCTGTCTGTGTGACTGCCGGCCTGCCTGTCTGTCTGTCTCTCTGTTCTACTGTCTGTCTGTTTATCTGTCTGTCTGTCTGTCTGTCTGTCTCTCTGTCTCTGTCTCTTCTCTCTCTCTCTCTGCTCTCTCTCTCTCTCTCTCTCTCTCTCTCTCTCTCTCAATATTTATTTTGGTGTCTCCCACCCACCTTTTTCTCTGTTGCTTTCCCTCTTTCTCTCTTTGGTTCGGCTCCCCCCCCCCCCCCCCCCCCCCCTTTTTTCTGTCTTTTTATCTTTATTTCTCTCATTCTTCCGCTTCCGCTTTCTGACTTTGCGCTCAGCCGAGCGGGCATATCAATAAAGTCACGTTGTTTCAAGGGTGATGTCTCTGCATTCTAACTAGGTTAGAGTGTTGGCCTGGCCCCCAGCCCTGTCAGTCAGTTGTATTTTCTCCATTGCCCTGTGAAAGCACACACTGACACTGCTTCTTTTGAATCGAATATTATCTTTCTCTCTTTCTTCTTCTGTGTCTTGTCCTTTTCTTCATTTTTAGTCTCATTTTTCGCCGTTATCCTGGTTGCTGTGGCTCTTTTCGATATTGTTTTGCCTCACCACTGTTTGTTGTCTGTTGTCTTTTTTTTTTAAAGTTTTCTGCTATTTCGTTTTGATTTGTTTTTCATTTCATGCATGAAAAAAGATTAGAGGTTTTGCTTGTTTGGTTGGTTGGTTTTCGTATGTGTTTTTGTGTATGTGTTATTCCCCATTCTTTGGTTTGTTTACTTAACTCGCACATTTTCTTTCTCCCCATTGTCCCTTTTTGCATCCCGTCTTTTTCTGCTGATAAATTTTCACTTGTCTGTCTTTTTGAGAGAGAGAGAGAGAGAGAGAGAGAGAGAGAGAGAGAGAGAGAGAGAGAGAGAGAGAGAGAGAGAGTATTAAGGTTGGATTTTCTAAAAGCTATTAGTAATTCTTGTGGAGTTTTTATCTATACTTCTTGGCAACTGTTGGGTGGTCTTTAAAATTTTTCACTGTATGATTTGTAGTCAACCTTTGGTCTACAGTTCCATTTTGTATTTTTAGAATTTTCTTGACTTTTGAGAGAGAGAGAGAGAGAGAGAGAGAGAGAGAGAGAGAGAGAGAGAGAGAGAGAGAGAGAGAGAGAGAGAGAATGCGTTAATCTAAGGAAATTATATTTGTAAACGAAATCGTCTCTGTGACACATGTTGCGCCTTTTCAGATCACGTTTCAACACAAGAAACGTTGCTACCACGTGATCTAGCCAAACAGACAAACAGCGAGCACTGAATATCTATGTATTTGTTTATCTTATAGTATTTATTTATACAATGCCTAGTGTGCTGTCACTTCATATACACACTGTGGTACTATTAAGTGTCTAGAGCGCCATGAAAAAAGAGACAGTGTTTAGTTGTTCCCAGCTGACAAGCTAAACAAGCATGACCTCAGTGTTCTGCTGTTCGGTTTCACGTGAACATAGTTCCGGAGCAATAGGAAGTTAACTTTTCGTCTCTGAAGCGTGGAAAATGTGCATTTAGGAATTATTGTCGTCAGTATGATCATGGTTGTCATCATCATCATCATCATCATCATCATCAATCATCATCATCATCACCATCATCACCGTCATCATCATCATCATCATCATCATCATCATCATCATCATCATCATCATCATCACCATCATCACCGTCATCATCATCATCATCATCATCATCATCATCATCATCATCATCACCATCATCACCGTCATCATCATCATCATCATCATCATCATCATCATCACATCATCACCGTCATCACCGTCATCATCATCATCATCATCATCATCATCATCATCATCATCATCAAACATCATTATCATCACCGTCATCATCATCATCATCATCATGATCAATCATCATCATCATCATCATCATCATCATCATCATCATCACCAGTATTAGTAATAGTAATGGTAGCAGTTGTAACAGTGATGGCGGTGGTGATAGTGGGTTTGAGTAGTAGTAGTAAGTAGTAGTAGTAGTAGTAGTTAGTAGTAGTAGTATAGTAGTAAGTAGTAGTATAGTAGTAGTAGTAGTAGTTTGTAGTAGTAGTAGTAGTAGTAGTGAGTAGTAGTAGTAGTAGTATGGTAGTAGTAGTAGTAGTGGTAGTAGTAGTAGTAGTATAGTAGTAGTAGCAGTACCGCACCACCACCATCACCACTACCACCACCACCACCACCACCGTCATCATCATCATCAAATTGCTGTCTTATATATTATGCCATCTCAGTAGCATTATTCCCACCACAATGCTCACAATACACAGATACAAGCTGGTTGGTCCTGTTGCAGATCCACCATGAGTTGCTGGTACGCTCATATCAGTATCAAGCCTACATGAGGCAACTTACCAGAGGAGAATACGCACTGCAGTCAGGTCACCTTTACGGCTATCAGTGGTGCCTGTTCTGGACGGATGCACTCAGGCTACCGCCCACTCCATATAACATAGCAGTTTGAACTTGCTTATACCACCCTCTGTAATTTTCCAAGTCGCAATGGGCATGGACAAGGAGAGGAACCCTATTCTGAAATGATCATCAAGAGTAGGTAATGAAAGGTCACGTAATATGAGACTTTCCTTGGATGGCTATTGTGAATAATGACGTTTTGTTTGGATTAGACACCATATGACAGAATTGCACCTTGCAATTTCCTTATCATGTACTCAAGGCTTGGAAGACATATACACCTGCTGAGACAGAGAAGACGAGGAGCGCTCTGATGGATGCACCCATGAAATAGATGACACTCGCCTGAGCTGCTCCAGTCTTCACGTTTGAGCCTCTAGCTCAACTGACCATGACAAATTGAGCTGCAGGTCCGAGTTGGGGTGACATAATTCCATGAACACATGAAGCTACTATGACGGTGTATGTAAGATTCGCACATGCACTGCACATCCTGGTTGGACTGCGCCAAGCCCACTAATTCTATGCGGACACTGACAGCTGCACTACCTGATCACTGGGTGTTAGTGTAAGGTATATTCTAAACTGTACCAGATGAGTCCAGCTGCACTACCTGATCACTGGGTGTTAGTGTATACGGTACATATACTCTGTGAGACACTGGACATGCTGCACTACCTGACCATTGGGTGTTAGTGTAAGGTATGTTGGAGTAATGGATACGTCGAGCAAAGAGCATTAGATGACATTTCTTTCTGACCTTGACCCGATCCCTTGACCTCTTACATTTGCTGGATTCACCCAGGGGTTCGTTTTACCGTGTGACCATGCATAGCATGAACTCGTGTTTACCTTTTTTGTGCATTGTCTGTCTCCTTTCTTTTTCCTAGAATTTATTTATTCTTGTATGACTTGTTCTGTCTCTCGTTCCGTCTCTACCTTTCTCTCTCTTTTCCTCTGTGGTTCTGTCTGTCTGTCTGTCTGTCTGTCTGTCTGTCTGTCTGTCTGTCTGTCTCTCTCTCTCTCTCTTTCTCAGCATTTACTTGTTATGTCTTTCTCTCCCCCCCCCCCCCCCCGACCCGTTTATGCTTGCTTTCCTTTTTTTTTCTTTTTGTTCAGTTTTCTTTTTCTGTTTATCGGTCTATCAGTGTTTTTCTTTCTTTCTTTCTTTCTTTCTTTCTTTCTTTCTTTCTTTCTTCTTTCTTTCTTTCTTCATTTCTTCCGTCCTTTCTTTCTTTTCTTATCTTTCCCCCATGGTCTCTGTCTTTCTGCTCAGCCAAGCGGGCATATCCATAAAGTCACGTTGTTTCAAGGGTGCAGTGTCTGCATTCTAACTAGGTTAGTGTGTTGGCCTGGCCCCCAGCCCTGTCAGTCAGTAGCGTCCTCTCTGTTTCTGCCCTGTTCAAGCACACACTAACACTGCCTCTTTTGCTTCCAGTCTCATTTTTCTTTCTTTCTTCTCGTCTGTTTGTCTCCCCTTTATCTATTTTTGGTCTTCTTTTTGTTGTTTTCCTTGTGGCTGAAACTGTTTTGTATTTGTTTGTTTCTTTCTCTCTTGCAACTTTTGTTGTCTCTCTCTCTCTTTTTTTTTTTTGAATGTCTGTTCTATTTCGGTTTTTTCCACCTTATCCACGAAAAGAGATTAGGGTTTTGGTTTTTTGGTTGGTTGGTTTTTGTTTGTGGTTTTGTGTTTGTTTTCTTTCTCCTTTGTTTTGTTTGCTTGTTTGGCACATTTTTCTACCTTCCCCAATCCCGTCTTTTTTCTCGTCTTTTTCTGCTACAGTTTTTTTTTTTTTTCTCACCCATCTGATTTTGAAAGGAAGAGAGAGAGAGAGAGAGAGAGGAGAGAGAGAGAGAGAGAGAGAGAGGGAGGGAGGGAAAGGGAGACACACACACACACACACACACACACACACACACACACACACACACACACACACACACACACACAACAGACAGAAAGACAGACAGACACACAGAGACAGACAGAAAGACACAGAGACAGACATACACACAGACATACATACAGAAATACACACAGAGACATAGAGAGAGAGAGAGAGAGAGAGAGAGAGAGAGAGAGAGGGAGGGAGGGAAAGGGAGACACACACACACACACACACACACACACACACACACACACACACACACACACACACACACACACACACAGAGAAAGAAGAAGAGAAGAGAGGAAGACAGAAGAACAGAACAGACAACACACAGACATACAACAGAAATACACAGAGACAGACAAACACAGACATCAACGAAGAGAGAGAGGAGAGAGAGAGAGAGCAGACAGACAGACAGACAGACAGACAGACAGACAGAGATAGAGATACATAGACAGACACATACTCAGAGAGAAACAGACAGACAGACAGAGAGATACAGAAACAGAGACCAGAAGTGTGACACGTTTGTTTTGTTCGTTTATTTTAAAATGTTTTGTAATATTTCAGGGACCATCCAATGAAGTATGTTCCTGTTGACTCACATTCAGTTATCTTTATCTATCAGACAGTGCTTAACATAGTCTCAACGATCTAAGTCATGCCGATTCTTTGTGGGGTGTTGCTGATCATTTTGCTTTGTTTGTTAGGTTGGTTGTTTGTTTGTGTGTTCTTCTTAGTTTCGCTGGGCCTCTCTCTTCCCTTTCAGGCCCTCGTACTTTTGAAAAGATCTGACTATTGTTTGCTTCTGTATGTATTATGATATAACCGGTGACGAAGTAAAAGTCGGCAGAATTCCTCCTCCCCCCTCCTCTCTCTCTCTCTCTCTCTCTCTCTCTCTCTCTCTCTCTCTGGTGAGCGCGTACGTACGTGCGTGCGTGCGTGCGTGCGTGGGTGTGTATGTGCGTTTACCTTACGAGAGAGAGAGAGAGAGAGAGAGAGAGAGAGAGAGAGGAGAGAGGAGAGAGAGAGAGAGAGAGAGAGAGAGAGAGAGAGAGAGAGAGAGAGAGAGATACGGATACGGATGATTTAATCATTATAGGCCACAGCCCCTTATGATGGGGTGGATTACACATTGACAAAAACGACATTGTAAAGCATATTGATCAAAACGAAAACATCACATGCTCAAGAACAAACTGTGCTTCGGAATTTGAAGGCTTTGTATAAGTACAAGGCAAATTTTTTTAACAACATCCTCTTTAGTGCAGGCCATAAGTAAGATGAGTCTAAATACAGATGGTTGTCTGTAATATTTAGGCGAATGAACTCATCTCTAAGACTACTCAAGGCAGCACACTGTAATACAAAATGAACTTCATCTTCATATGCATTTGTGCATAATGGACAGATGAGATCAGAGTTGTAATGTTGTCTATAACGAAAATGATGAACAAAGATATCCGATATTCCCAGTCTAAATCTTGTCATTATGAATTTCAGATGTCTGTCCATTTTCATTGACAGATAAGTCGGAATATGATGCAAGGATTATACTGTCTATACAAATCAAATCTAGTACTATCATTTATGTGGGAATTCCATTCTTGCCATCTACTATCAACCAGTCTGGAACGAACCATTCGGATAAAAGTCGGTTCATCTCCTACACCCTGATTTAACCAGACATATCCAAAGCCTAATTCATATAACTTAATTCTCAACTTTGTTGCCCAGTTTGGTTTTCCCCTAGCATCCAGATTACACAACATGTTATAAGCTTTCTTTGGTAACCTAGAATCGTTCATTTTTATCAGTTTCAACCAGTAACGAATACATCTAACTGCAGAATTCAGATATATTGGATACCTATTAGTTTCCCCATAAATCAAATCATTAGATGTTTGTAGTGAAACCCCAAGAAATCTCTTTAAAGCAAACAAATGTACTTTCTCGCAATTCACTGCAGCTTTATCCAGACCCCAGTTTTCAGCACCATATTGGACAATGGGTTGGATTTGGGAGTCAAATAGTTTAACAAATATTTCAAATGACTGATTTCCCAGACTTGATAATTTCCTCATTATACACAAAGCAGCATGTTTTGCTTTGCTTGCTAGATCTTTACAAGCAAAGTTAAAACTTAATTTGGTTGAAAAATAAATTCCTAAATATTTGTAGACATTCACGACTGGCATAGGTATTCCATTATAATTCCAATGTTCTCTTGCACCTAAATAGCCACCTTTCCTGAATACAATTATATTGCTTTTCTGCATATTCACTGTCAGTTGTAGAGAAGAAGCAGCATGCCATAAATTATTCAATTGTGTTTGTAAACCAATAACTGTTTCAGACAACAAAACAATATCATCTGCCAGAAGAAGTATAAACAATTCTAAAAAAGTCGTCCATGAACTGGGCTCCATGCTCCCATTATCTATAACTTTAACTGTTAATTCGTTAATAAATAAAGAAAATAGAATAGGACTACACACGTCACCTTGTTTAACACCGCTAGTGCACATAATATAATCTGACAGTTTTCCGCCACTTCTCACTCTAGATTTTACACAATTATACATACTTATAACACATTTATATAATTTTCCATGGATACCATTTTTCAACAAAACAGGCCACAAAATACTTCTGCTAATAGAATCGAAAGCTTTTTCAAAATCAATAAAGGCAACGTAGAGTTTACGATTGAAAGAAAATTGTTTCTGAATAAAAGCCATCAGAGTAAAATATGGTCTATAGTAGAGTAATTACGTTTGAATCCAGCTTGATATTCTCCCGTGAGATTATTTTCTTCTACCCATTCTTGTAACCTACAGTTAATGATCGTGCTGTATAGCTTACTGGTAGCATCACAAAGTGAAATGCCTCGGTAATTATTGGGATTGTTTACATTTCCTTTCTTATAGAGGGGTATAATAATAGATTCTGCCCAATTCTCAGGATATATTCCCTTGTCAAATAGAGAGTTGAAAAGGGTTACCAAGAAATTCAAAATGAGATCAGATTTACAACCATATTTTATAAATTCTCCAATTATACCATCTGGTCCTGCAGCCTTGCGTTGTTTAATTTTCCTAATGGCAAACAAAACTTCTTCTTTAGAGATTGGGCGATTTAAATTATCATTCACCAGTTCTTCATTATATTCACACTGTAATATGTTATCAGTATTAGTATCTTTTGTCAACAGTGTTTTGAAATGTTCAAACCAAGTGCCTATACTTATGTTATTTGAAGGCTGATTTTGTTTCAAAGATATCCTTTTCACTGTGTCCCAAAACTGTTTCTGACTATTTACAGAAGACAGTAATTGTGCAATTAGTGTATCATTAAATTGTTTCCTCTTTCTCTTCTGTAAGATGCTTACATTCACGTCTTGCCTTGCAATACTCGTGACGGTCTCCATCATCATGTGAAACGCACAAATTTATTCAACAATCTACGAACATGCTTTTTACAATAACCACACTCTAAATCAAACCAATCTTGAGATTCATTACTTCCTTTATGCCTTACTTGAATTTTCATACAGACAGCAGCTTCCTTTATACACATGTTAAAGCAACGCAGTGCTTCGTTAACATCAAGATCAATCAAACTGAGTGCATGTGCCATTTTTTCCTGAAAGTCTATTTTGATAAGTTATTACAGAATACACTGCTATAATCATTATTCCATACAAACTTTTCCAAGATGAAACTGTTATCATTAACTTTAGTGTTTGAGTTATCATCTACACACCTGACATGGAGTTCTACAGGCATATGATCTGACAGTACGTGCGCACACGTTTAGCTCACACGAATCACCAAAACACGCAAATAATTCACAAGACATTAAAAAATAATCAATAACACTGCAGCCACTATCTGACACGTATGTGTAGCAACCTTCAAGATCGCCATTACACAAACCATTAAGCATACACAAATCTACAGCAGTACACATATTTAGTAACAATTCACCATAATTATTTAATGCCTTGAGAGAGAGAGAGAGAGAGAGAGAGAGAGAGAGAGAGAGAGAGAAAGAGAGAGACAGAGACAGACAGAGAGAGAGACAGACAGACAGACAGACAGACAGACAGACAGACAGACAGAGACAGAGATAGAGAGAGAACACATGCACACCCAGTTACACCACCTTCTATTGTACTGCAAGCGTATTTCACCAGACCAAGAGCAAAATGTTAACACCGGCAAAATGTGATAACATTTCTTCAGCACATCGGAGATCACCCCAAAATAAAATGTGAACCACATTTCCATTTACTAATACCAGAGGAACAGAGTAAAAGATGCATCGACGTCTGATGTAGAAGAAAGACAGAGAAGGTGCCTTCTGATCGTTGGTCTGAATGGGCATTATCAGTCATCTGGTACCTGAACACCTACAGATGAGTCAGACAGAGTTAATCAAGATAACGCAGCCTGATAAGAGCTTCGACGCATCCTATGCCAAGCCAAAGTCCGATAATTGATCATTCATTGCGTCGGTCCTGCGAGAGATTGCTTATTGATCTTGGTCCTGAGAGGGAGGTCAGCCTCACACTAGCAGACCGGTACATACCCTCCTGGCCGAAGAGAGCACAATTTGGGGCTGTTGAATCAGCCATTGATCGTTGTTTGTAACGATGTATGTGTGTGTGTGTGTGTGTGTGTGTGTGTGTGTGTGTGTAGTGCGGGGGGGGGGGGGGGGGGGGGGGGGGGGGGGGGGGGTGGGGTGCGCGTGGGTGGTGCTGTAGCGTGTGTTGTGTGGTGTGTGTGGGGGGGGGGGGGGTGTGTGTGTGTGTGTGTGTGTGTGTGTGTGTGTGTGTGTGTGTGTGTTGTGTGGTGTGTGTGTGGTGTGTAAGAGACAGACCAACATTTATCTGCAGGACAATTACATTTTGGTTGCATTTTGGGAATAGCGCACGTTTTCAGACAGAGACCACTTATGTAACCAAAACAGTGTCCAAATGAAAAATTAAAACAAAAACAAAAACAAAAAACAAAAAACAAAAAAAAGAGAAAAAATATTTTTGAAACGCTACAAACGGAAGTATCGCAGCAGAGAAACAGATGTATGTTTTATGCACACTAGAAAACTAAGTTGACAGGAGACGAGCACACCTGTAAAAATGTCGCCCTGTATGTACACTGCTTCTGTGATTAATTGGCTTCGCATCCGCGGCATCTTCCTGTCCCCACAGTTCACAGATAGAAACATGGTGAATAAACTGGAATAAAAAGAAAAGAAAAAAAAAACTGAATATGAACATGAATACTGAAAATAGTGGGTTCCGATTTCTTAGAGAGCGCTCCTATTTTTACACAGACACAGCAGACACAGACACAGACACACACACACACACACACACACACACACACACACACACCACACACACACACACACACACACACACACACACACACACAACTGCTACCGACAGATATTAATGTTCGAAGTGCCCGTATTATTTTGCTCGCAAATTTTTTGAAAACTTGCAGCAGCAAATTATCATACACTTGCAGTATCAAATTTTGTCTCATATGCGATAATGGTAACATATCAAAAAGCTTTATTGATGCAGACATTAGTCTGTTCAGTCTTGATTTGTTGTTGATTATGAAATCGCCTATACCCCTACAATGGTCACTTGAAACCTGAATCTTAATTCCTGCATCACCAGACTCAATGTTGAAAAACAAAATCATAAAAAACAAACACAAAACGTTCTTAGAATCCGTTAAGAAGAAAAAGCAAACCAGCCATCAGATTAGGTGATATATACAAATTCACAGAATTCATCATGAAAAAAAGCGAGTCAGCCATTGCGTTAATAAATACAGATTCATACATTCATCCTTTTATTAGACACTCTGTCTTAGAAATTGATTTGACGGATGTCTAACCTGAAAAATGGCTTTTAATGAAATTCTACTGTCTTTTAGCTGTTTCCGGCAATTGAATTAACCTTACTCTTTGGCCAGAGAAACTCTCAAAGGAGAGGTAATTTGAATGGAGATGACTCTGCACTTTTCCTCACAAGAAATCTCCACGGCTTCCCATGTGCAATTGAAAACCCTCAATAAATGGTTGACAAACAAGTGCTGCTATGGGCGAAGGAAGAGAGATTGAAGACCAGGGTGAAACGTGCGAGAGAAGAGAGAGAGAGAGAGAGAGAGAGAGAGAGAGAGAGAGAGAGAGAGAGAGAGAGACAGGAGGTGAGACAGACAGACAGACAGAAAGACAGAGGCACAGACACGGAGACAGACAGACAGAGAGAGAAAGAGAGAGAGAGAGAGAGAGAGAGAGAGAGAGAGAGAGGCAGACAGGAGGTGAGACAGACAGACAGACAGAAAGACAGAGGCACACACACGGAGAGAGAGAGAGAGAGAGAGAGAGAGAGAGAGAGAGAGAGAGAGAGAGAGAGGCAGACAGGAGGTGAGAGAGACAGAGAGACAGAAGACAGAGCAAGGACACGAGAGAGAGAGAGAGAGAGAGAGAGAGAGAGAGAGAGAGAGAGAGAGAGAGAGAGAGAGAGAGATGCAGACAGGAGGTGAGACAGACAGACAGACAGAAAAACAGAGGCACAGATACGGAGACAGACAGACAGACAGACAGACAGAAGAGAGAGAGAGAGAGAGAGAAGAGAGAGAGAGAGGCAGACAGGAGGTGAGACAGACAGACAGACAGCAGAGGCACAGACACGGAGACACTGAGAGAGAAAGAGAGAGAGAGAGAGAGAGAGAGAGAGAGAGAGAGAGAGAGAGAGGAGACAGGAGGTGAGACAGACAGAGAGACAGAAAGACAGAGGCACAGACACGGAGACAGATAGAGAGAGAGAGAGAGAGAGAGAGAGAGAGAGAGAGAGAGAGAGAGAGAGAGGTAGACAGGAGGTGAGACAGACAGACAGAGAGACAGAAAGACAGAGGCACA
>CM065729.1:805000-810000 GCA_033310375.1 Conus canariensis | reverse complement strand
GCAAGATCATGCTCTCTCTCTCTCTCTCTCTCTCTCTCTCTCTCTCTCTCTCTCTCTCTCTCTCTCTCTCTCTCTCTCCAACATACATACATACATAGATATATATATAGATACATATAATATATATATTTATATATATGTATATATGTGTGTGTGTGTGTGTGTGTGTGTGTGTGTGTGTGTGTGTCTGTCTGTCTGTCTGTGTGTGTGTCTGTGTGTGTCTGTGTGTGGTGTGTGTGTGTGTGTGTGTGTGTGTGTGTGTGTTGTGTGTGTGTGTGTGTGGTGTGTGTGTGTGTGTGTGTGTGTGTGTGCGTGTCGGTAGTGATCAAAGCAGTAGTGCCGATGTCATGGTCGGAATCGATGGAGGTGGCGGCGTTAGTGCAGCTGTCTTTGAGGTGCCGGTTTTCATTCACATCTTTCTGCCATGTAAAATCTGCATGCTATTTATTTGTTTGAAGGCCTCCGACCATTGACCATTGTGGTAACCAAAATCGTAATTCCACCTTATGGCACAACCCAAATTAATAGAATTATCACCTAATCTCTTGATATCAATGAAAAAAGTAGAATTAGAAGTCTGTGTGTCTGTCAAATAACACGATTAATGCATTAACAATAATCACAATTTATAAATTTATGTCAATATAATGCTATCTAGTTACAGAGAAATGAATAGAGATGGGCGTGTGTGCGTGTGTGTGTGTGTGTGTGTGTGTGTGTGTGTGTGTGTGTGTGTGTGTGTGTGTGTGTGTGTGTGTGTGTGTGTGACTGCATGTGATGGGGGGGGGGGAGGGTGAACGAGAGGGGGAGACAATATGGAGATGAGTGGGGTGTGGGTGGGTGGATAGGGGAGGGTGACGAGGGGTAGGGGTTTCATGGAGAAAAATGTCCTGAGTTGGGTTGGTCACTGTTGTTTTTGACTGACGGTTTGTTTGTTTGTCTGTTTACCTTACTTTATTATTTTTTCTTTCTTACATCAACGGCGCTGTATTCATTCTAATAGCGCTGTTTATGTACAACATACAGTAAATACTACATTATTTGTCGCTCTTTTATTTCCTTTCTCATAATGGTTGTGACTTGTATTGCGTATGGTGTAATGATTCTGTACATGTCATGGTGATTGTAAAACGTTTTGTTTCAAAGAAAAGAACCTTCTCAGCAAGGGGAAAAAATGAACATGTGAATAATGATGTATGTACAAGCAGGATCAATATACCAGTGTCCGATGCTTTGAAATCCAAAGAAAAACCGAGAAACATTACTTGTCAAATCAACATTTCATGATGTTCTACATGATATTTTGTTATATACTTCTATTTGACAATGTCAAACGAGTCTTCTACGTTCATTTTTTTTCTACAATTACAGATCAGGTATTTCTCACATGAAAAAAGCAGTAGTGAAGGACAGCAAATACAATCAAACAATTCCTCTGTCATTACAATAAGGACATGTCAAAGAAGAAAAAAGAAACCAACCAAACAAAACAAAACAAAGCACAACAAAAAATATATAGAAATATAGACACCGTTTGCATATCGGTTTCCTAAACGTCATTCAACTGTACAGTGAAATAAATCTCGCAATGATCTCCAGTCAGCCCTGTTTTCCCTTCAGGAGCAACAGACCGTCATCTCACTGCTCTGACATCCAGTCCCTTTAAAACAACTCCCCAGATAGGGGAGACAAGTCCGGCTCATGCTTTTTTGTTGGTCTCCTGGGGGTATCCAGCTTCGAACTCTCCGGTTCCTGGTGTTCCAGACAACTTTCAGGCTGGGTTCTGGACAGAGCTGCCAGTGAGATGACAATTATTGGCACAGGGAGAGTTGTTTTCTATTGCTTTGGATGTTTGTCTGTGGCTTCCTGTTACAGTATACTCTGTTTGAATAAAAACCGATCCACAGACTCAATGTTTAAAAGCAAAATCATGCAAGAAAACGTTTCTTAGAATCCGTTAAGCAGAAACAGCGAGCCAACCACTAGATTAGGAAATTGACAAACACTATGGGAATCCATTATGAAAAACACGAGTCAGCCATTACGTTAAAAATATATATTGACACATTCATCCCTTTATTAGACAAGCTATCTTAGAAATTGATTTGATGGATGCCTAACCTAAATAAAATAGCTTTCAACGAAATTCTACTATCTTTTAACTATTTCCGGCAATTGAATTAACCTTACTGTTTGACCAGCGGAACTCTCAAAGGACAGGTAATATGAATGGAGATGCATCGGCACTTTTCCTCATTAGAAATATCTAGTTTCACGTGTGCACCTGAAAACCCTCAATAAACAGTTGACCCCCTCCCCCCAGTGTATATATATATATATATATATATATATATATTTAATTATAAACAAAGCTTGCTCTTATGTCTTAGATTGACGAAATACGGGGAGATAAGCATTCATATCTGCAGTGGTAGATAATTCTGCCTAACTAACAGTATGTGCTTGAGTGGGTGAACGGGGAAAAAATGAAATAAATGCTTCTCAAAATGAGCCTTCAGCAAGCTTATAGTCTCCAAGGAGGAGACATTCTCCAATGGGGAGGAAACTCACTAGCATATAACTCCTGGTCAGATACTGATATTTCGAAACCTGATTGTTACTCCTCAGTGACCGCGGAAAGTGGTAATTTGACTCCTCTGCCTTTTCGGTTTTAACAAGAATGTTATCCTAGAAAAGTCTGGTGTGCAATACCGTAGTATGTTTGTTGAGTTTTCAAAAAAACCAACCAAAGGTGCCACCTAAGAAGCAAAAGAAAATCATGAAAGAGCAAAACAAGCTACATTTTCTTATGAAAAGTAGAAAATATAAAAAGATAACCTCTTAAGACACAAGTGCTAAGGGCCAGTTCTTGGAATGAATCCGCAAGGGACTAAATTACAATAAACTAATAAATTCCAAGGTTAAATGCCGCATATATATATATATATATATATATATATATATATATATATATATATATTGTTATATTAAAAGCAAGTTAAAATCAAGCTTCTAAAAACATCTACAAATTTGTTTCACGCTGTGCGGTCGTCAGGATGTGATGAGCTTGTGTTGCCAGTGCCACGTATATATATAGCTAGCTGGTTTGCTGTTGTTTTTTTCCCGTGCTACATGTGTTTTCTCAGGTGTTGGTTTTTTTCGCTGATAGGAACTTCCATATGTGTCTGCAATTGTTAACCATTTCTGTTCTAACATTTAGAGTTGCCAACTGTGGTTTACATAGTATAATGTATTTCTCTGTTAGGCATAGATTGCATTTTTTTGAAATGTTGTTGTATGATGCTGCTCTTTTTAAAATTTTCCAAGATATGTTGTAGTCTATGTTTTTTTCTTTAAGTTTCCAAATGTATTTACTCAATTCTGTTTGGTTTTTGTATCTTTCTTTGTTGAATGATTGTTTATGGTTTGCATATCTAGTTTTGAATTGGTTTTCCGTGATACCTACATATGTTTCTTTTGCGTTCTCTGATGTTACAGTGGCTTGGTACACAATGTTGTTATAAAGGCATTTGTTGCTTAGGGGGCACTGTTCTTTTTTGGTACAGTTACAAGATTTCCTTTCGTTACCCTCCTTTTTTTCTGTGCTGCTTTTCATTTTGTTTGCTGAATCGATGGCATTTTTAAGGTTCGGCATACATGAATATGATAATTTGATGTTGTTTTTGTTGAATAAAAAAAACAACACCTGAGAAACACATGTAGCACGGGAAAAAAACAACAGCAAACCAGCTAGCTATATATATACGTGGCACTGGCAACACAAGCTCATCACATCCTGACGACCGCACAGCGTGAAACAAATTTGTAGATGTTTTTAGAAGCTTGATTTTAACTTGCTTTTAATATAACAAATGTCGCTCCCACTGTGGTTGAGCACTGTTTTTAAGATTGCGCTGATCCTCAGTACCATTCTCTTATATATATATATATATATATATATATATATATATATATCGATCACAGCAAAGAAAGATAAAACAACAAGTTGTACATTTTCCTCTTACGTTTCGGCAATCTATATCTATATATACATATACATATGTGTGTGTGTGTGTGTGTGTGTGTGTGTGTGTGTGTGTGTGTGTGTGTGTGTGTGTGTGTGTGTGTATTGATCAAAGCAGTAGTGAAGGACAGCAAATATAATCTAACAATTCCTCTGTCATTACATAAATGACATGTCAAAGATGAAAAAAAAAAGAAAACAAACAAACAAAACAAAAAATAAATAGATAAATAAACAAACCAAAAAACCAATATACAGATATATAGACACCCTTTGCAGATCGGTTTCCTGAACGTCAATCAACTGTACAGTTAAATAAACTTCACAATGATCTACAATAAACCCTGTTTTCCCTTCAGGAGCAATAGATCGTCTTCTCATCGCTCTGACATCCAGTCCCTTTAGAACAACACCCTAGATATGGGAGACAAGTCCGCTCATGTTTTTTTGTTGGTCTCCTGGAGGTATCCAGCTTCGAACTCTCCAGTTCATAGTGTGCCAGACAACTTTCAGAGCTGCCGGCGAGATGACAATTATGGGCACAGGGAGTGTTGCTTTTTATTACTCTGGATGTTTGTCTGAGGCATCCTGTTACAGAATATTCTGTTTGATTAGAAACTGATAGCGAAGGTTTCTCCTGGCCATATTCCTTTCCAAAGAACTGGCAAAATTATGTTGTCCTAACAACATTAATTCTACTATCTCGTTGCGTTAAGAAAATTGAAACAAAAGAGCGTTTAACACTGCTGGAAACAAGGCAAAATTATGAAGAATCACACAAAGAAATGCACATTTAACTCTTTCATCTGGTGTCTGAAGTGTGTTGGTTTTTGCCGGTACGAGATGCTCTATGGATGTTTGCCAGAGAGCACGTTTGTTTGCTCTTCTAAGACAGGGAGACATATCAAACAAGAAAGATAAATAATTATTGAAGTCAATTTCGAGAGTTTTCTATGTCAGTTAGTGCCAATTTTGT
>CM065729.1:760000-772500 GCA_033310375.1 Conus canariensis | reverse complement strand
GGCAGAGGTTGCGCCTAAAATAGAACACACTGACGTGCGGGCGGTGGACGGATGAACTGGCTTGAGAGAAAGATTCCCTACCAGAACAGATATGAAGACAATAGAGGAAGATTTGGAGATAATGCTGTGAAATTGAAAAGTTGCGAAAATACGAAAACCAATGCAGAAATAAGATTGTATAAGACCTAAGGGAAACCTACGGAGGAAAACCTGAGAGAAATGATCCAGAACAACACCAATATCACGACGATAACAGATAATCTGAAAGAAATGCTAAATGGCATATATGACGGATGTAGTCTGAGAGAAATACTATGAAGACAAACATGAAGGCGACAGAAGGCAACTGAACATGATAGCAGATGATGAGATGCTGAAGGAAATATTCCATAGCGTGAAAGATATGAAAGTGATGGATGAAGACACAGCACTGATACAAACATTCCATAGTATGGATGACTTTAGAAACGGCACTGGGAGAGAAGAATGCCTAGCCCTGACATAATGAACTGGAAACCACGAATACGAATCGTTTATTTAGTACTGACAAAAACCTGAAACTGAAGGGGATGAATAAAAGCAACTGTAAACATAAATGAAAAATAAATAGAAACAATTACAGGTAACCATTATCCAGACACTATATGAAACATCACTATTACCTCTATATGACACTTTGGCAGTGAAACACATTCCAACAGAGCACATGCTAAGATATTGGAGTGCGGGTGGTTTTCCTCCACGAGTTTCCTACATAAATGTTGCCGATCTGAAATGAACCGCTCTGTTTCTCGACGGCAATGGAAGATTTACTCGAAAGTTAGGAGGATTGTTGTTGTATTTAGGTTTACCGAATCCCCTCCTAAGATGTGAAGATCAGTACGATAGATACACTTCATTTCTCTTCGCCTTGCTACACAATCGACATCATCAGTTATCATATTCAGTTCTGCGTCCGAAATAATGAAACGGAGTCTAGTGCAAAATACATGATAAGTTATTCAGTGCGAATAACAAATGTTATAAAGTATTGACCCACCATCTAACGCCTCAGTACTGTCGTTTTACTTTGTGAGTCATTCAATGCGATTTCCTTATATGTCTGGTCCTACAAATTTTATCACGTTTCTCAAGCAAACACATAAATCTGAATTGTTTATACGAGACATATGAGCATGCTTATGCTCTTGTCAGCTATGCAACCTACAATTTATATTCCATTTTCTAAAATACTCAAGAAATTTGAAATACGTCGAACATTCTGGCCAATCCTATAAGGCTGTATGGAGTTCTATGTCTAGATTGCGTTTCATAGCAAATAAAGCTATATTTTCAATGTCAACACTTTGGCCAAACAATCACATGTTAGTAACATGGCATTGGTTGTACCTAGAAATCAATGAACATAATAAACAAACTGAAAAAATGCCCTACAATCTTAAAAAAAACCCTACGATCTAACAAAATAGCACCTGAAAAATACTGTATCTGCTTTTAATGCCATGTTAATTGTAGGTAAAATTGATTGGCGTTGAAAACGGAATACACTAGGTTTTGACATATACTGGTGACAGACACAGCTTCGTTGCCGTAAATAAACGTCTCATTGCATGCTGATAACCCTGTCCCGCCTCATCCACCTTTCCAAAAGCAGCAATAATACTAAATCCCACCATGTTAAATTTAGCTGTGGTCTTGTTTTATTCACATACAAGCTATTCAAATTTCTCTGAAGCCAGATACTGTTTCAGATGATAAAAGTATTGTATCAGCAAAAGTAATACAAATAGTTCCTTCTTGCTTATTTATTTTCCCCAACTTTCGCAGGGAGTCATGGGGGCACCACACTGAAGAGCAGGTTACGAGGTACTTCCAGTCATGTCCCTTGTACGTCCAGTCATGTCCCTTCTATGCTAGAGTCTGTGTCTCTGCAGATGTTTTCCCTGTCTACTCTGCAGGTTAGTCTGTCCTTGTTTGTTCGTTTGTTTGTATGTTTGTTTGTTTTTTGTCTTTCTCTCCGTCCTCTTCCTTCAAAAGTAACCTGAAGGATTGATTTAGCAGAGCCTTTGGTTCTTGGTAGATGACCATACCGAAGTAATTTTCTTTTTTCTGATATCAGTAGATCCATGTATGGTCCTACGTGCTACCTAATGGTTTGACGCACTTGTTTGGTGATGTGATCAGTGTATCTGATTTGAATATCCTTTTGTAACATCCCATATCCATGGATTGGATTATATCCAGATCCGCAGTGAAGGTCCTTGTTTTGCACGAGTGCAGAAAGCTAAAATATACCACCGCACGCAGGAGACTAAATGTGTGGTTCATTGTCCTTTCCTGTAGGTGTAGAAAGCTGAAATATACCAGCGCACACAGGAGACTAAATGTGTGGTTCATTGTCCTTTCCTGTAGGTGTAGAAAGCTGAAATATACCAGCGCACACAGGAGACTAAATGTGTGGTTCATAGAGACGTTCTTGTCCTTTCCTGTAGGTTTTCATATGGACAGTACTGATGTTGTCTTTCTCTGGACAGTGCTGAAGTTGTCTTTGTACGTTGTCCTTTCCTGTAGGTTTTCATCTGGACAGTACTGATGTTGTCTTTCTCTGGACAGTGCTGAAGTTGTCTTTGTACGTTGTGCTTTCCTGTAGGTTTTCATCTGGACAGTGCTGATGTTGTCTTTGTACGTTGTGCTTTCCTGTAGGTGTTCATCTGGACAGTGCTGATGTTGTCTTCGCTTCCCTTCACAGGATTTCCGGTTTGGATCTCACACTACTAACGATGGATCCCAGGCCAGACAATTGATGAAAAGATTTTAGGTTCTGCCCATGAGCAGTTATATCAGGATTGAATGGTATTGTGCCGGACCATCCACTTGGTCCTCTCGGTGCTGATTTCTATGCCATGTTTTGTTGATGTTTCCTCCAATCGTTTAGCATGCTTGGCGAATTATTGTTCATTGTCTGTGAAACCATCAATGCTATCCACAAATCGGAGAAATGCAGGGGTTCCTCCTCTAATGTTGGATGTCCTAACACGATCTTCAGATGTGTCAGTCATGATGCGCACAAGGAATATGTTTAAAAGTGAGGAGATACAGTGTAGCCCTGACGAACTCCAAGTGAAGTTTGAAACCAATGACAAACTGCATGACCGCCGCACTTGTCGCTTGGAAGTACAGCCGCTGGACGGTGTTGATAAACGTCTGCCCGGTTCCCTTGAAACCCCTTGAAAAGCCTTCTTGAAGTCTATGAAGACATAGTAGAACTCTGACTGGTGCTGCAGATGTTTTCGCAAAAGGTACGTAGGCTACAAATCTGTTCGATGGTACTCTTGCCTTTGCGGACTCCAGCCTGTTCTTCAGTAATGATGGTGTCTGCTTGCGGTTGCATTCTGCTCAGAATGATTTTGAGGATTACTTTGCTGTCATGGCTGATCAAGCATTGTGCAGCAGTTCTGACAGTGTTGGAGATTTCCTTTCTTGGAAGAGTAAAGATAAGTGATCAAGTCCATGGCGTGGGTGGTTCAGTGTGCCATATACTGTTGTATCTAGGTAATATTAAGTCAAATGTAGCACCATGCGGACCATTTTGAACTTTCCCTAAAGCAACTCGTTAATTCATGAGAAAAAAAAAGCAATACACAACTCTACTATCCCTGTCTAAACTCCCAAGTGTAATTAAAAAACTCCGACAATTTAGACCCGGATTTTTTAAAACTTTATAATGAATATTTTCGCTCATTGGTGGAACTTACCTTTGGCATTAGCAACACTTATGGACAGTTACCTGTTAAATCATTTATGGTTAATCTTTCCCGTGATATTTTCGTAATGACAATACTGTACAATTTTTAGTTATGTGCATAACAAAATACTGTAATCTTTACATTATTATTTCATCTTTCATGAATGATCGTAGAATAGAGACTTCCTTCCACTTTTAGGGATAAATGTTAGCATCAAAGGAATTATCAGACAGTTTCACTAAAAATCATAATGATAGAGAAAAGGAAGGAAGAAGGAAAGAAAGAAAGAAAGAAAGAAATTAAGAAAGAAATAAAGGAAAAAAGAAAGTCAGAAATGAAGAAGGAAGCAAAGAAAGAAAGAGAAAGAAAGACAGCAAGAAAGAAAGAGAACACAAATGAAATAAAAGAAGACAGAAACTACAGACACTTCCTTGGATATCATTAACAACATAAACGACAATAACAACAAATCACACCACTTTTTGCATTCACGTCTGGCCACGCAGAGCGAATTTCTGTCATTGTATCCAAAGTATTCTCCGTCACATCTTTAGCAATTTGCGTTTGGTATGTTTCCTGAGTCTACATTTATCATAAATCCAAATTCTAGTTGTGTTTGCTCTTACAAATGTTCTCTTTTTTGTGTTGTTGGAACGTTCATTGGCAATAACATTAAATCTGTTTTATGCTTAACAGGGATTCACTGAGGTAAGATCCTCTGCAACAGCAGTTCATGACAAACCTCCAGTGAATTCATGGAAGAAAAGTAGTGCTGTTCTTAATCTTGTTTCCAGCAATGTTAACAATGCATTCAGTTTTCTCCAGCTTAAACTTGTCTCTAGTACGATTTAGATCATTTCTTTCGTCGATGCGCAATGCTAGAGGCAAATGATTTTATTCAATGTTTCCCATAACGTATATGGGTCTTCTTTTCCGCTAAGCGTTTCAAAAAAAAAAAAAGGTTTAACGACGCTAAATGTTAATCAATAAGATTGTTTCGCAGATCAGACACACACGTTAAAGGCCGTTATGACATACTCCATTAGTAATATATGTGCCTGTACAATACACATTTAAGGTCGTAATAATATACTTAATGAAGAATTTAAATTTGTCTTGTAATTTGTCTCTTTCGTTCTGCCGAATAATAATTCTTTTTAAAGAATGTATGTTTCTAGAAGGGGCACACGTTCAACTGCACTTCACAAGTGTTGAGAGTTTTGTCTGGAGTTCATATCCTGACATTTCAAGTGTTGAGAGTTTTGTCTGGAGTTCATATCCTGACATTTCAAGTGTTGAGAGTTTTGTCTGGAGTTCATATCCTGACATTTCAAGTGTTGAGAGTTTTGTCTGGAGTTCATATCCTGACATTTCAAGTGTTGAGAGTTTTGTCTGGAGTTCATATCCTGACATTTCAAGTGTTGAGAGTTTTGTCTGGAGTTCATATCCTGACCTTTCAAGTGTTGAGAGTTTTGTCTGGAGTTCATATCCTGACATTTCAAGTGTTGAGAGTTTTGTCTGGAGTTCATATCCTGACATTTCAAGTGTTGAGAGTTTTGTCTGGAGTTCATATCCTGACATTTCAAGTGTTGAGAGTTTTGTCTGGAGTTCATATCCTGACATTTCAAGTGTTGAGAGTTTTGTCTGGAGTTCATATCCTGACATTTCAAGTGTTGAGAGTTTTGTCTGGAGTTCATATCCTGACATTTCAAGTGTTGAGAGTTTTGTCTGGAGTTCATATCCTGACATTTCAAGTGTTGAGAGTTTTGTCTGGAGTTCATATCCTGACATTTCAAGTGTTTAGAGTTTGTCTGAGTTCATATCCTGACATTCAATGTGAGTTGTCGGAGTCATATCCTGACATTTCAAGTGTTGAGAGTTTTGTCTGGAGTTCATATCCTGACATTTCCGTACATTGTTTGTTGTTGTTGCTGCTGCTGCTGCTGCTGTTGTTGTTGTTGCTGTTGTTGTTGTTGCTGTTGTTGTTGTTGTTGTTGCTATCGTCGTCACCGTCGTCGTTGTTGTTGTTACTGTTGTTGTTGCCGTCGTCGTCGTTGTTGCTGTTGTCTACTCATTTATATTGATTTATTTTCATATACGGATTTAGAAACAATATATTGCGTGGCGTCATTCAAATCGTCACATAAGAAAGAACACATCAACATATCCTAAGGATCAAACTGTCAGAAGGCTTTATTACAAATTATGAATGCAATACGCGTTTCACCTACACGGCAAAGTGCTGCATGCTCTAGTGGAACATACACACATACATATCAAAACAGCTTTATGAAAAAAGGTAAAAAGAAACAAGTAAGCAATAATCACTGTTGCATTTTAAGTACGTTGCATCAGCATCCAATGATTTTCAGACGGGACAAATTACCCTGTGGCCCCGTCCCAGAACATCTGCCTTTACTGCAGCCTTAGCAAACAACATCCATATCACATAGACGCAAATGAAAAAAAAAATCTACCCAAAGGTTTCTATCATACAAACAAAACTACACAAAGAAACACATTGCTTCTAAAATTAACATCAATCAGTTCTGGAAGCAAAGCACAAATATTCTAATGAAGACGTAAACATGTATTAATGCAAATATTACGAGATTTATCACGAGCAGAGAGATGATCACTATCAAGCCACTTGCCTCAGCATGATTTCCTTCCCCCCCCCCCCCCCCCCCCCCCCCCCCCCCCCCCGTCATTCGCATGGTCTTTTTTCCCACTGGAGTCCCTTCTTCCAGCACTGTGATCCATTCCATCACTGGCATCCCTGGGAGTTTATTTCTCCTGATCCCCATCCTTTCTCCGTCTACCCCACGGTCACCTTTGCCCCCCCCCCCCCCTCGACCCCCCTCCCCTCCCACCGCTAGTTCATTATATCATGTCACCGGGTTGGTCAACACTAATCACGTTGTTTTCCTTCTGGCACATGTTTGTGTCCCACCGATTCACAGATCCCGTTGTTTCAAACGGAGACACATAATAACATTCGAATCAGACAATATTTTCAGCATTCTTCCAAAAATGATAAAACTGCAAGCATTGTCATTCTCTACTAAGCATGTATTTGTTATTATGCAGAAAATGTATATCCGCATTTTTCACGATGGGATATTTTTAGTGTAGAAAACACTGTCATTTTACCTTCTTTTCCTTGCTTGCGAATAACACACGTGACAAACACGGAACACAAATTCGTACGTGCTTGTGGCATTGGTGCGACCACACATACAAGAGAGAGAGAGAGAGAGAGAGAGAGAGAGAGAGAGGGGGGGGGGGGCAACACGTCATCATCTCTTACCAAAGAGAGAATTTATAGCCGGTTGTCCTTGCCGCTTTAAAAAGGTACGTGTTTTTGCCTTGCATCGAAAGTCTTTCGGACTCAAGGTGGAACTTTTCAACAAATGAATGTCAGATAAGGAAGAGGGACCCAAGCTTAAATGGCAGATAGAAAGGGGGGGGGGGGGAGATCAGGGGTAGTGGATCCAAACGCGGATACCAGATGTCGGGGAGAGGGAGGGTGGAGGGGGGGGGCAGAGATAGTAAAAGCGCAAAGTTTGGCATAATGACAAAAGCAGTTTGGCGTAGTGAAAGAGCGCCCAGTTCTCAGTACGAATACGAAGCTCGATTCCATATGGTTTCAAACAAAACCATCGCTATGTTCGCTGCCAGTCTTAACACGCTGTCATTCTGGTGACCTCGGTGTAGTGTGACGATGGTTCACCACCCCTACTCTTCTGGGATGATTAACACTGTGTGCCATATTGACCTTGGCGGGGTTGAAGACAACAATGCTGAATGTAATAGTCTGTGGGAATAATTATGGGAGTAATAATATGGGAGAAGGAGATGTGGTGGGACACTTTAAGGGTGGGATGTGGATGGGGGTTATCGAGGGGAGTTCATGCTTTATTAGCATCACGTTGGACAGTGGGCGAGACACGAAGAACGGGTTGAAATGTAAAGTGATGCTTATTTGCATTTGCAGATTTCTTTGCCAGTGTAATGACTTTTTGCTTTATTAAGTTCTCTCTCTCTCCCTCTCTCTCTCTCTCTCTCTCTCTCTCTCTCTCTCCTCTCTCTCTCTCTCTCTCTCCCTATTTCTCTATCCGTCTCTGCCTCAGAGAGAGAGAGAGAGAGAGAGAGAGAGAGAGAGAGAGAGAGTGAGAGTGAGTGAGAGACTTGAACAACCAGGAAAGCCGCAGCATCGTAACAATTTTTTGCCTGGTATTAATGACGCAAGAGACGAATCCCGTATGTATGATTTCCCCTACCTCTTAGGAGGACCCGTTGCCAATAAAGTTATAAATCATAGAGACGAATTCCACGTATGTATGATTTTCCCCTACCTCTTTAGGAGGACCCGTTGCCAATAAAGTTATAAATCATAGAGACAATTCCATAGATGATTTTCCCACGTCTTAGAGGACCCGTTGCCAATAAAGTTATAAATCATAGAGACAATTCCACGTATGTATGATTTTCCCCTACCTCTTTAGGAGGACCCGTTGCCAATAAAGTTATAAATCATAGAGACAAATTCCACGTATGTATGATTTTCCCCTACGTCTTTAGGAGGACCCGTTGCCAATAAAGTTATAAATCATAGAGACAAATTCCACGTATGTATGATTTTCCCCTACCTCTTTAGGAGGACCCGTTGCCAATAAAGTTATAAATCATAGAGACAAATTCCACGTATGTATGATTTTCCCCTAGCTCTTTAGGAGGACCCGTTGCCAATAAAGTTATAAATCATAGAGACAAATTCCACGTATGTATGATTTTCCCCTACGTCTTTAGGAGGACCCGTTGCCAATAAAGTTATAAATTATCAGCTTCCCGTCCTCCTGCTCCTCCTCCTCCTTCTCTCTTCATTTTTTTCTCTCCGTCTATCCTCTCTCTCTTTCTCTCTCTCTCTCTCTCCCTGTTAAATACAGAGAGAGAGAGAGAGAGAGAGAGAGAGAAGAGAGAGAGAGAGAGAGAGAGAGAGAACGCAGCTGAACACAATTTTAATGTTTCAGGCCTCCGGCCTATAACAATATCAGGTGCAGTGCACACATAAAGAGAAAAACGAGAAATGACAACAACAGTATATTTTTCGATGTACTGATAATGCTAATTTATGAGGGTAACTGATTATTCATACTGTGTGGGATACGAGTTCTTCTCTTTTTTTCAGTGCATAATAAACATACATAGCAACATCTCTTGTAATATGCATATTTTCGTTTGCAAGTAATTGTTTTAGTTCAACAGAGTTCACGTTCTGAAATTGTCTGTGCTTCAGTATGCATTTTTCTCCGAAAGACATATAAGCATTGCATCTTAATAGAAAGTGGAGTTCGTTCTCAAGTTGGTTACAAAAAGGACATGCTTTAATATTTTCTTTGTATCTGTTATTCATATTCAGGTCGTTTAAGCCAAGACAAAATCTCGTGAAATACATTTTAAATTTGTTAACCGTTAAATAGGGTAGATAAGGTTCTGGTTGTAAGAGAGACTTAAATGAATGATAGGTGATGAAGCGATCATTTAAATTTAATTTGCTAAGCCAATCTTGCTGATAACAGACTACCATCCTTTGCCTAAAAGTCTTCTTAAACATATTAACATTTCCGACCCCACCCTCTAATCACACTTCAGAAAATCCATATTTATCAAGACAACATAGAGAGAAAGAGAGTCCGAGTCGAGTCCGAGTCCGAGTGTTTATTGCACATCAGCCATAGGCCATAATACAAACACAAAAAGAGGGGTGGAGGGGAGATGGAAAAGGAGAATGGAGGCGTGGGGGACAGGGGTGATCAAAAACAAAAATCAAGCAAAAAACTACTAGCTCCATTAGTAACAAAATATACACACAACTCATTTATTATCGTTTACGTGGTCAGCTTCGAGAAACTGTTTTCGCATATTAATAGCATGGAAAATATACTTGGTTAGGTATTGACAATCTATCCTTCTCACTGCTCGGAGTAACGACTGCAAAGGCATTGCTGAGATTTGTTGTAAGAACTTCTTTCTGAGATCAGTGTATAAAGGACATTCAAATATGAAGTGATTTTCATCCTCAATTTTTGAAGCACATACCACACAGTTTCGGTCAGATGGACAGTTGCTAAATCTATGCAAATTATTATTTAGAGGAAGTGTCCCGAATCGAATTTGTGACATAGCTACTCTAAAACAATACGTGTCCATAAACGAAATGTATTTTTCTTTTTCGAAGATAGTTTTGAAAGACCTGTATGGTTCATACCTGTCCTTATCTCGAATAGTACCCGACCATTCTTGAATGAACATATCAATGTCTTTGTCTGAATATTTTTACAAATGCACTGGCGTTATCAACCGACTGGCAAAGCCATACATAAGAGAATCCTGTTTCACATAAAATGTGTCTTATCTTACTCACCCAACAGTCTTTTCCCTCTGTATCTAAAGAAAGAAGCATTCTGTAAGCTTGTTTGGGAATTCTGTATTGTTCCATATCCAACAGTCGTATCCAGTATCTGACACAGTTAACATAGGAAGTAACAAATATAGGATATCTACCTAAGTCTCCATATACCATCTTGTTTGGTGTTCGACTAGGGACCCCTAAAAATCTTTTACATGCCATTAGGTGGACCTTTTCTAAGCTATCGAGTCTCTGATATCCCCATATTTCAGACGAATACAATAATATTGATTTTATTTTTGCATCAAATATCGTAAAATATGTTTTGGCAGTCATTTCCTTGTATTTGTTGAAAGCTCTATTCAGAAAGAAAACTGCTTTTTCCCCCTTGGTTGCTAAATGGTCTGTACCTTTTTTGTGACTCAGTTTTGTAGAAAAATTGTAACCCAGATAGCAGTAACTGTTTACAACTTCTAGTTGTGCTCCATCATAAAACCATTGCTCGTGTTTTGCCAGAAAACCACCTTTTCTAAATACCATTATTTTTGTTTTGTCTTTGTTTACATTAAGTGCCATATTGTCGCAGCATGATTTTAAACAGTTCAATTGATTTGTAAACCTACGGGTGTCGTTGAAATTAAAACCACATCGTCGGCAAAAAGTAGAATAAACAGTTCCATAATATCTGGCATCAAGTGAACTCCGTGTCTTCCTCTTTCAGACATGTACTCTGCTAACTGATTTATGAAAACTGAAAATAAGGTAGGGCTTAATACACAACCTTGTCGGACACCAATTGGACATTGAAAAAAAATCAGAATAATCAAAGTTAGCTCTGACACACGATAACAGGGAAGAATACATGGCATGTAACGAACTAAAAAACTTTCCTCTGATACCTTGATTCCTCAAACATTCAAGAAGCTTGTCGTAGCGCACAGAATCAAAGGCCTTTTGAAAGTCAACATAAGCAACATATAATTTCTGGCCTTTTTTGCTCATACACTTCTGAACAATAGAGTGAAGATTGAAAATCTGATCCACAGTAGAGTAATTCTTACGAAATCCTGCTTGACTCTCTGAAATCATTTTATTTTCTTCCAACCATCTGTATAACCTTGCATTTAAAATTGAGGAATAGCATTTACTGATTGTACTAATAAGTGAAACACCTCTATAATTGTTTGCTTGGTTTCTATCTCCTTTTTTATGAATGGATATTATGATTGCTTTAGCCCATTCTTTTGGATACACACCTTTACTAAACAAGACATTGAACAATTTAACAAGGAACTTGGTGACGTTATGAGCTCCTGCTTTCAACATCTCGGCGGACACACCATCAATCCCACATGATTTACCTGGAGAGAGAGAGAGAGAGAGAGAGAGAGAGAGAGAGAGAGAGAGAGAGAGAGAGAGAGAGAGAGAGAGAGAGAGAGAGATTTACCAGTAACGCCTCTCTCCACAAACCAAGTTTCTCAACGCCACAATGAAAAATGACGGTGACCTAGAAGAGGAATGCATTATCTGGACACGCAAACTCCTCTTCTACACAAATGAGATTTCTCTGTTCACCCCTTGACCGAGGTGAGTTGGCGATTTATAAGACGTGACTTGGTCGGTCATTGCTTGCGCTGGAACCTTCAAGTCAGTAAGGGGAGACCACGTAATGTAGTCGTAAGGTCAGGAGTTGTGGACAAGCAACAGAAAAAAGTACGGTCTGCTTGGGTACCAGTTGGAGGCAGGATTATACAGTCCAGCAAATCACATAGTCAGACACATGTATACGTGTGTGTATGTTTTCCTCTCTCTCTCTCTCTCTCTCTCTCTCTCTCTCTCTCTCTCTCTCTCTCTCTCTCTCTCTCTCTCTCTCAGAACAAAAGTTTATCAGTCACACCATTCTCTAGTAGTGTTATGAACACTGTGGTGATTAAACAAAGCAGCTGATTATTGTGACTTTGTACATATGTTTGCTTTGAAGATGTGTTTGAATGTTGAAATACAAACAAATAATGATTACAGTCTATGGTGAAACTGACAGATATCCAATACATGTCAATTCTGCTGTCTGGTGCCTGAGATGAGACCACTTAAATTGTATGAGACACACCCTCTCTCTCTCTCTCTCTCTCTCTCTCTCTCTCTCTCTCTCTCTCTGTAACTCTCTCTTTCTCTCTCTCTCTCTCTCTCTCTCTCTCTCTCTCTCTCTCTCTCTCTCTCTCTCTCTCTCTCTCTCGTAAACGTACAGTATGGCACATGGCCTAGAGGCTGCAGCAAGGAGCATCTGGACAAGGAATGTTCGTCTCTGTTGGTTTAGATATGTAGGTTGGGATTCACATGGC
>CM065729.1:750000-755000 GCA_033310375.1 Conus canariensis | reverse complement strand
ATGGGTAACAATCATTTCAAATATGTTATGTTGAAAGGCAAGCCCTCACAGGGAAAAGACATATTCGAACAGTAGCACTGAACTGCTGGCAGCCTAAATGCTGCACAGATAAATCATTGGTGAGACACAGGTAGATGGCATACAGTGCCTGTTTCTTTGAGTCTTCCGTATCGAGACCCTCAAACTGAGTCGCCTGACGATAAATGTTTTTGCTGTTTGTTGTTGTTGTTGTTGTTGTTGTTGTTGTTTCTTAAGCAATAAAATCAAGAAAGTCCAGTTCCAGTCAGCTGTTTGGTTGTGAAGCCAGGCACAGGCATGTGTATGACAGCAGAGCCATTGGTGGCTTGTAACGAAACATCAAATAAGTGTATTTCGCCCTGACAGGGCACGTACTGAAGTGAGCACGCACACAGCATGGCTACTTTGCCCTGACAGGGCACGTACTGAAGTGAGCATACACACAGCATGGCTACTTTGCCCTGACAGGGCACGTACTGAAGTGAGCATACACACAGCATGGCAACTTTGCCCTGACAGGGCACGTACTGAAGTGAGCATACACACAGCATGGCTACTTTGCCCTGACAGGGCACGTACTGAAGTGAGCATACACACAGAATGGCAACTTTGCCCTGACATGGCACGTAGTGAAGTTAGCATACACACAGCATGGCTACTTTGCCCTGACAGGGCACGTACTGAAGTGAGCATACACACAGCATGGCAACTTTGCCCTGACAGGGCACGTACTGAAGTGAGCATACACACAGCATGGCTACTTTGCCCTGACAGGGCACGTACTGAAGTGAGCATACACACAGCATGGCTATTTTGCCCTGACATGGCACGTACTGAAGTGAGCATACACACAGCATGGCTACTTTGCCCTGACAGGGCACGTACTGAAGTGAGCATACACACAGCATGGCTACTTTGCCCTGACATGGCACGTACTGAAGTGAGCATACACACAGCATGGCTACTTTGCCCTGACAGGGCACGTACTGAAGTGAGCATACACACAGCATGGCTTTCAAAGCTATAGTTTACACAAAACGTATGTCAGATGAGCTCATATCCGTACAGGCAGTTATTATATTTGTGACCACAATTTAAGTAGGTTTTGCAATGCAGCAAACAATGAACACACTCTACAGACCTGTCTGTCCCTGTCTCCTCGATATTGACATGTATCAATGTGTGTGCTGGTATGAACGGTTCACCACTCGCAGTTTGTAACATAAGCAGCGAATTCTATCGTTTACTAACGTTTCATTCTATCATTATCCATTGCATATCATACAGTGTTTCCTGTTGTTCTTCTTTATTGGAAGTGTGAGAAGAAAGAGAAATAAAAAGTAGGCTGGAATAACAAGAGAAACGGACAAATAAAGAAATGAACAAACAGTAAGCAAAAAGAAGAGGGCAAGAGAGAAAGCAAAGAGGACAGTAAACCGGGGGAGCCGTGGACAGGACTGTCATGGACAATGGCAGCATGTAAACCACTCGGCTGTCACTTTCTGTCAGAGATGTTTGACAAACACACACACACACACACACACACACACACACACACACACACACACACACACACACACACACACACACACAAGAATGGACACCCACTGGCTTTCACGCACTCCCACACATGTACAAGTGTGTCATTACCCCCCCCCCCAACACACACACACACACACACACACACACACACACACACACACACACACACACACACACACACACAAGCACGGACAAGCACATGCTTTCATGCAGTCCAACAAATATAAAATTATGAGTGTCATCCCACACACACAAACACACACACACCCACACCCACACACCCACACCCACCCACCCACCCACCCACCCACCACACACACACACACACACACAGGTTTAGAGAAGCACGAGTCAGATGGTCTGACCATCTTTTACGGATGCCCCATCGGCTTCTACCTGAGAGGCTGTCCTGTGGGAAACTGATGTGAGCATTCACATGGTCGTTGGAGAAAGCACGTATGTGTTGTTCATGACGCAGCGCAACAGTGGTGGAAAGTTCTAGAAGATGAAGAAACAAGAGGAAGAGAATGAAGAGGTTAAGTACAAAGAAGAAGAAGAAGAAGAAGAAGAAGAAGAAGAAGAAGAAGAAGAAGAAGAAGAAGAAGAAGAGAAGAAGAAGAAGAAGGAGAAGAAGAAGAGGAAGAAGAGGAAGAAGAAGAAGAGAGAAGAAGAAGAAGGAGGAGGAGGAGGAGGAGGGGGAGGAAGACGGAGGAGGGCGCAGTAGAAGAAGAAAAGTATAAGAACATGTTCAAGGCCTCTCTGATGAGCTATTGCATTGACACAGATACCTGGGAAAGAGTGGTGCGGAACACCCCTTCTGGGTAAGATGCATCGGCTGTTGCGCTGCATCATGAGCAACACAGGATGGCACACGTCCAGAAGAGATGTTAACTTTTGCAAGTCCAGGCCCATCTCTGCGTCTTCAGTGCACACAAACTAGTTGTATCTCAATTGCTGCAGGGCCTTCCATGCCAGCATCACACTGATCAGCGACAATAGAAGACTCAGTTCTCCTCAGCACGACGTTCTTGTTCACAGTTGACTATGACGGACAAACCGCTCTGTATTATTATTATTATCCAAAACAGATAGTGCCACAGAACTGTATCCCTCTTTGCCTTCAGCAATCCTAGTACAGAGTATATAGAAAAAGAAGGGAATTGACTTTGTGCCGAAGAAGAAGAAGAAGAAGAAGAAGAAGAAGAAGAAAGAAGAAGAAGAAGAAGAAGAAGAAGAAGAGAACAACAAGAAGAAGAGGAGGAAAAGGAGGAGGGGGGGGGGGGGGGGTCTGACAAGAAAAAATCAAACAAACGAAAAAACAACGGTGTATCGGTGGAATGTTCTGGAAGATGAAGGAACAAGAGGAAGAGAACGAAGAGGTTCAGTACACGAAGAGAAGAAGAAGAAGAAGAAGAAGAAGAAGAAGAAGAAGAAGAAGAAGAAGAAGAAGAAGAAGAAGAAGAAGAGAAGGAGGAGAAAGAGTACAAGGTGGAGGAGGATATGCAGAAGCAAGCCCGATAAATCCACAATGGACTGGCGGAAGGATTGAGAAGGAGAACAGGAAGAAAACAAAGATGAAAGGAAGAAGGAGAGGGACAAGCGGAAGGAGGGAGAGAGAGACAAGGATTAGGAGTAGCAGGTGAAGGAGGAGAAAGGGATGGAGAAGCAGGAGGGGAGGACAGTGCTGGATGAGGAGATAAAGGAAAGAAGGAGGAAGAAGAGGAAGAGTAGGCGGACAGAAGAAGAAGAAGAAGAAGAAGAAGAAGAAGGAGGAGGAGGAGGAGGAGGAGGAGGGAGAAAAAGAAACGAGAGCTAAAATAAGGTTAGGGAAAGAAACAGGGGAAACATTTCGAACAGAAATAAACAAACAAAAAAGTGAACAGAAAAATGACAAGGGAAAACAAACAGAGAGACACAATATGAACGAACGAAGAAACAAAAAAACAAGCAAACAAAAAAGACAGCAGCAGGAAAGCAGAGGAGCACGAGGCCACCAACTGATGGAGATGTCAGGTGACAGGCAGACTCCCCGGCAGAGCGTAATCAACTGTGGAGCTGTATCCAGCCAGTGACAGACACTATGTGGCCGGGCGCAGCCAAGGGAGGAGAAGGAAGCGAACTGACACGTGGACACCAGCGCCCTGTGCACGCGCGCCACGTACACAAACACGCTCAGCTTGAAATTCGATTATTGTTTCTTTTCCATTGGAGCATGGACGACAGCACAGGAAAACAACAAATGTTCAAGCTGAACGGTTTTTTTTTAATCCAGTTTTAGTTCAGTATTATCTTTTCTTCCCTAGTTTTCTGACAGTAAGAAGCAACCCTTTAAGGCACAAGGGGAACATGTAGGGAACTGAAAAAAAAGAGTTGGGTTAACATGTCAGTTGACAGGCCCCGTATTTTGCTAGCTGCTGGAAGGCCATAGGGAAAAGCATCACATGCGATGTTGTCCGAACGTCACCTCTGGTGCCTGAACAGCCTTTGGTCGGGATAAAGAGACATAGAAGATGAGATGGGGTGAGGTGGGGGTCAAGCTGACTCACACGCTCAAACATGGCATGCTAACGCTGATAAAAGCTGCAGGATGTTCTTGCCTAGCAGTGTATAAATGATGGCTTGCTTCAGGACATAGTCGTTTATCAGAAGCATCCAAGTACACAAGGAAACAGGCCATTGTATTTCTTCCTAACGGCAGAGCCTCTTGTATGCTGTTCATCCCGTTTCGTGTGGAGCAAGCTCGAACTGGTGTGAAATCGCGGTGAATTCTGGGAGGGAATTCCCAGTCAGGTACGTCACGTAGCCTCGTAATAATTTCACAATGGCTGCCTGAGCAACATCAGCGACTCGTATGTGCGGGGTATTGTCTGTAGGGGCGGGGGCACGGTGTGATGGGGTTTTGTTGTCACCATTACAGACCGACCGTGAGGAAAGAAGAAATCAGCACATGAAAAGGAACTGAACAGTGACATTTGAGGATGCGAGACATTATAAACGACGAAGGACATTCTTGACGGTTGGCTTGAAAATCAACAACTGAGAGAACTGAGGCATTTACGGGGACAAATATAAATGTTATCCAGTGATCATGAATTCGAATGTCACTGGAAACATTGAACTGCGTTATTGTTTTAGAACATATCAAGCAATAAATAAGCATATTGTGTTATTTGCGAAGATGCATTTTTTTATTCCATGTTTGTATTTATAATTCAAATCAAATAGAATGAGCAGATGTATATCTGTGCCTTTCTTACTCTCCCCTCCCTCCCCCCCCCCCCCTCTCTCTCTCTCTCTCTCTCTCTCTCTCTCTCTCTCTCTCTCTCTCTCTTAGCAGGGATAAAGCATCACACAGGGGAAGGACTGGGTCTGATGTCAATGGAAGACTAGTGGGACGTGTACAGACCTCCACCCAGCACCCATCATTCATCCGACGGTCT
>CM065729.1:717500-727500 GCA_033310375.1 Conus canariensis | reverse complement strand
TGAACACAATAATATTACTTTTATTCATGTTTATGTTCAGTCGAAGTGAAGCGGATGCTCTTTCTAAACTGTTCAACTGGGTTTGTAAACCAACTATCGTTTCAGACATCAATGCAACATCGTCAGCTAAAAGAAGAATGAAAATCTCCAAAACATCATGTATGAACTTTGCACCATGTAGTCCAGAATTAGTCACTTCTTTCGTTAATTCATTAATGAACAAAGAAAACAACATGGGACTACAAACATCCCCCTGCTTAACTCCAGTTGTACAGGTTATATAATCAGTCAGAGAACCGCCACTTCTTACTCTAGCTTTTACAGAGTCGTACATGCTCATGGCACATTGATACAATTTACCTCTTATCCCATTTTCAAACAAAATACGCCATAATATACCCCTGTTAACAGAGTCAAAGGCTTTCTCAAAATCAATGACAGACAGAGAGACAGCGAGACAGCGAGAGAGAGAGAGAGAGAGAGAGAGAGAGAGAGAGAGAGAGAGAGAGAGAGAGACAGACAGACAGACAGACAGACAGACAGACAGAGAGACAGAAACAGAGACAAACAGACAGAAACACAGACAGAAAAACACACAGAGAGACAGAGAGTCTAAGACAGAGAGAGATCTGCCGAATTAGCGTTAACTTTTCCCACACTTGACCTTTAAATAATCCAGCTACACGTCCTGTCACCGTCCTCGCCCATAATTCCCTCTCCAGACGGCCACTTTTTTCTATCATTATTTTCATTCAGTGCACTGTCTTTCTGCACATGAAGATACCCTCCAGACAACAGAGATTCAACTGATGACATCACTGGCTTGTGCACCAAGAAGTCATTGGCAGTCTGCACGTGCGTGAAAAGAAGAAAGAGGAAAACCCTCAAAATGTTCTTTCTTGTTGATTTCAGGGGCTTGTTTGTTTCTCAGTGACAGCGTGTGTGTGTGTGTGTGTGTGTGTGTGTGTGTGTGTGTGTGTGTGTGTGTGTGTGTGTGTGTGCATACGTGCGTGTGTGTGTGTGTGTGTGTGTGTGTGTGCGTGTATGTGTGTGTGTGTGTGTGCGCGCGCGCGCGCGCGCGCCGCTGTGTGTGTGTGTGTGTGTGTGTGTGTGTGTGTGTGTGTGTGTGTGTGTGTGCGCGCGTTTGTGTGAGGGTTCGTGCATGCACGTTTGAGTGTGTGTGTGTGTGTGTGTGTGTGTGTGTGTGTGTGTGTGTGTGTGTGTGTGTGTGTGTGTGTGCATGTGCATATGCGCGCATATGTCTATGTATGTGTGCATGTATATGTCTATGCATATGTATACATGTATGTATATGTGTGTGTGTGTGTGTGTGTGTGTGTGTGTGTGTGTGTGTGTGTGTGTGTGTTTATGTGTTTGTGTGTTTGTGCGTGTGTTTGTGTGAGGGTTCGTGCATGCTCGCGTGAGAGCTCGCGTATGTGTGTGCGTGTGTGCGTGCGTGCGTGCGTGCATGTGTGTGCGTATACGTGTGTGTCAGAGAGAGAGAGAGAGAGAGAGAGAGAGAGAGAGAGAGAGAGAGAGAGAGAGAGAGAGACCTCAGACTTAGCGTTTCCTAAACATGCCAGTAAAAATCCAGCCACATGTCGTGTCACTGTGGTTGCTCAAAATGCTCTTTTCGCTCAGTGCACTTTTTCCTGCACACGAAATCACCTGCAAACAACATGTACTCTGCTAATGACACAATTGTCTTGTGCGCCACGGAGAAACTGGCAGACTGCTCGTGCGTCAAAAAAGCCAAAGGAAAACCCTGAAAAGTTTCTTTCTTGGTGTGTGAGAGGCTCGTTTTTCTTTGTTTTTTTTTGTGTGATAAAGCGTATGTGCGCGCGCGCGTGTGTGTGTGTGTGTGTGTGTGTGTGTGCGTGCGTGTGTGTGTGTTAGCGCATGGATGCATGCACGGCGTGATCATGTGTGTGTGTGTGTGTGTGTGTGTGTGTGTGTGTGTGTGTGTGTGTGTGTGTGTGTGTGTGTTTATTTATGTGTGTGTGTGTGTGTGTGTGTGTGTGTGTGTGTATGTGTGTGTGTGTGTGCGCGCGCGCGCGCGTGTATGTGTGGTGTGTGTGTGTGTGTGTGTGTGTGTGTGTGTGTGTGTGTGTGTGTGTGTGTGTGTGTGTGTGTGAAGTCAAGTCAAGTCAAAATTTTTATTTCCAGATGGAACATTGAATAAGCAGAGAAACTGCTTTTTTACATCAAGCCATCATAACAAAACAAAGAAACTTGAATAATAAAATAATGAAAACGAAGAAATACAAAGAGGGAAAATCAGCGGAAAAGGGCGAGGGAGGTGGTGGGGGTGAAATCTGAAGGGGATGAGGAGGGGAGAGGAAATAGGAGGGAGGGGGTAGGATGGAGGCGTGGGGGTGGAGGGAGAGGGAGTACAAAAAAGAATTCAAGCCTATTATAGTTATCATATCAAGGAAGTAACAAGAGAGAGAGAGAGAGAGAGAGAGAGAGAGAGAGAGAGAGAGAGAGAGAGAGAGAGAGAGAGAGAGTTACGTTATGGTACAATATCAATACATTGTCTACAAAGCATACACACGCATAAACAGACATGTACATAGGCATAAACATATACACAAGGATACATCATGTAAAATCACTGAAGAGTTATTTCAAGGGAATTTGAGAAAATATTGATTGCTAAATATCCATGAGATGCTTTTTCAGGTTTTTCTTAAACTGATTTTTGTTCTTTATGTTTTTCAAAGTGATTGGTAGCTTGTTCCATACATTTCCACCGGAGTACAAAAGACTAGATTTATAAAGATTATTTCTTGGTCTAGGAAAGGATAATAAATGACTATGTCTGTAAGTGTTAGTTGTAAATGAATCTCTTATCTTTTTAGGAGCATATCCGTTTGTAACATTATGCATGCATACTGCCTTATTGAACAAAAGTCTGTTGTAGAAGGTTAACATATTAAGTTGTTTATAGTCTTCTTTTGTTAGGGTGCTTGATTTTAGTAATACTAATTTTAATGCCCTTTTATACATTCGATGAATAATTTTCAAGTTGGTTTCACTGCAGTTATCCCATAGGGTTGATGCATAATCAATAATCGATAGAATATGAGCACAGAAAAAGAGCTTTCGAGAATGGGTGTCCAGGAAGTTCTTAATCTTCGCTAATTGAAGTAATTTTTTTGAGAGACGTTTCCCCATTGACGTTATGTGGTCGGTCCATGTTAAATCTTTATCTGTTATTACTCCTAGTATTTTATGTGAGTCGACGTCTTCTATTTTTTGGTCATATATAAACAATGGTGGAAATTTTGACTTCATCTTTTGTCTTTTTTGTCGGGCACATACAAACATGCACTTGGTTTTGCTTGCATTTAAGGACATATGGTTCAACTGAGTCCATTCGATAAGTTTTTTAACATCATTTTGGAGTTTACTAGCTAATCTATATGGATCTGAATCATTGGAATGAAGAGATGTATCATCAGCAAACATTTCGCATTTACTTTCAAGAAAATAAGGTAAATCATTGACGTAGACAGTAAACAGTAGGGGGCCCAATACAGAGCCTTGTGGTACTCCATATTTGATAGACATTAAATTTGACGTTTTATTGTTGACTGTTACTGATTGTTTCCTATTACATAGGAATGAGGACATGAGATTTATGAATTCTGGAGTTAATTTGTAGAGTTCCAGTTTACGCAACAGGAGAGAATGATTTATTACATCAAAAGCTTTCTCAAAGTCTATAAAAAGAATATCAGTAAATTTATTTTCATTTATACTACATAAGAGGCTATCAATAAGCTGTACAAGGGTTGTATGGCAGGAATGATTTTTACGGAAACCAGATTGATCGTCGTGGAGTAAATTGTTTTTAGTAAGATAAGAATATAGTAAATTTTGCAAGTGTTTTTCAATAGGTTTAGATAAAGCAGATAAAATAGAAATTGGTCTATAGTTTGATGGAATTGACTTATCGCCAGATTTATGAAGTGGAATTACTTTAGCTTCCTTAAATTGCAAGGGAAAGGTTTGTTTCTCTATGCATAAATTGTACAAATACGTTAGAGTATCAGTAATTATTGGACACGAAATCTTTAGTATTTTTGCATCTAAACCATCTAAATCGCGTGTACCTGATTGTTTTAAGGATGAAATACTTTTACTAACGTCCATAACAGTCATTGGTTGGAGGGTACAGGAAAAACTAATATCTTTTAAATCAAGGTAGTGTTTTAAATGCTCAAGGTCATTTTCACTGGACCTATCATATGATATAATTTTTTCTTTGATACTGGCAAAATGGTTGTTTAATTGATCTGCAGTTACATCTGTGATAATTTCCTGATTTCTTGAGACTTGTTTATTATTCAACATGTTAATGGCTTTCCAAATCTGACGTGAATCCTTTGTAGAAATTAACATCTTTTGAAAGTAATTACGCTTAGATTTACGTTTCATTGAGTTTACCTTATTTCTTTGTTTACGGAATTCTTTATTTGTTCCGGAATTGCTTAACTGATTTCTTATGTTAATTTCAATATCTATTTCTTTTGTTATCCACGGTGGTTTTGCTTCTTGTCTGACTCTTTTTTGATGAATGGAGCATGCTTGTTATACACAGAAATAAATGTGTTAATCCAAAATTCAGTTGCTTCATCAGGATCTCTTATTTGGTATATATATTCCAATTGTGCTGTGGCAAGGTCTGAAAGGAAATCTTCTTCCTTGAAGTTTCTAAAGCTCCTATAATATATAATCTTGTGCCCTACTTTTGGAATTTTTATACGGTTTTTGAACCACGTCAGACAAACGGGATTATGATCGCTACATCCACATGGCGGAGATCATACTTCAATGATAGACTGTTTTGTGTTTGTATAAATGTGATCTATTAAGGTACTTGACTGTTCAGTTATACGGGTTGGTATGTCAATAAGTTGTTCAAGACTGTGTAAGGTGTAGTTTTGATGCCACTTGGGTTTAGGTTTCATTAAATCTATATTAAAGTCTCCAAAAATAATAGTTTCAAAGCTTAGCATTGTTACTTCATCCATGAGAACATGAAATTTATCTTGCCAGTCCAAAGTTTCAGATGGATTTCTGTATAAAAATCCTATAATAAGTGGTTTATTGTTTTTCATACTGATTTCAATCCATACAGATTCAATCCCATAGTTTTCAAGGCTGTTTAGTTTTTTACAGTTTAATGAAGATGCTAGGTACAAAAGTAGGCCTGTACTTTTAGGTTTACACGGATCAAGTCTAATTATTTCATATCCCGGTATGCTCATATCAGCATCTGTTATTTCTGAGGACAAACGGGATTCCGCAAAACAAAATAAATGAAAGCTGTTACCACTGTTATGGAGAATAGTTGCGACATCGTCTTTTTTATTTCTTGAGTTGTTGATATTCAAATAGTCTATTCGGAGTCCCTGTTTAGTAGGCCATGTGTCCAAAGTTAAAGACATGTTGCAGTTAGTTGTGGACTTAGTGAAGAACAGTTTTCTTAAATTTTAAATATATATAACAAAAAGTGAAATGGAATTTTTAAGAATATATATATATATATATATATATATACATATACATACATACATACATACACACACATATACATACACCTGGTGAAGTGGGGGAAAACAGACGATCCTGCATGCCCCCTCTGCCATGAAAAACAAACAGTGGAGCATGTCCTAAGCTCATGTAAAGTAGCCCTGACTCAAGGAAGGTACACATGGAGGCACAACCAAGTGCTCAAAGAAATTGTACAAGTAGTCTGGGCTAGTACCAACACCACAAAAGGGAAAATCAGGACTCCAAAAGCACCCGCAACATTCTTCACGGCAGGAGGCAGCAAATCATGGCCAAGAACAACAGTGCCACTCGAAACATGCAGGCAGAGTCTGCTGGACGGGGCAGATGACTGGGAGTGCACTGCAGACCTCCCAGAATGGAAGAGTCACCCAGAGATCATCAGCAAGAGTGGCATGAGACCAGACATAGTAGTCCACTCTAAGTCAACCAAGCAGCTGATCATGATCGAGCTCACGGTGCCATATGAGAACAGAATGGAGGCAGCTCAAATCTACAAGACTGAAAAGTATGCTGATCTGGCAAACAGCCTGAGGAGAGAAGGCTATCAGGTCAAAGTCCTCACTGCAGAAATTGGAGCTAGGGGATTTGTAGGAACGTCTGCATACAGCCTCATGAAACAGCTCTCAGTTGCAGGGAAGGAAAAAACCAGAGCCCTGAAAGCAATGGCAGAAGCGGCAGAGAGGTGTTCAAGCTGGATCTGGTCAAGGAGGAACAAAAGTGAACTTCATAAGGCTTAATTTCCCTACAAATATCAGGTGTCCCTGTGGCTCAGTGGTTAAAGCGCGAGTCATTAAGTGGAAAATGAGCATGTCCAGAGGGTCATGGGTTCGAATCCCAGCCATGGCTCGTCCCAAGATGGGAAAAAAAGGGGCAGCAGAGGGACATCCGGAGTCATGAACCGGGTGTGGCCCAACCCCCCTAGAGTGTCAGGAGATAAGGGCCGAAACACTTGCTTGAAGGGGGCTTCTCTTCTGAGGACTCTCTGCTGCCACGCTCTCCACGAGTTTCTTTCTACTCACACATACACACACTCGCTCGAGCCCTGAGCAAAGATACCGAGGCCTCGAGCAAGTCTTATAGTCAGTCTAAGCAAAATTAAACAATATACAAAGAAAAGACTAATATAATTTATATTAATCACAATCGAAAAGCGAAAATAAGCGAAAATCACAATCAAAGTGCGAATAGGCAATATTTCTATATATAAACGTTTGAACACAGAAACGTGTTCGTTCTTAGAAAGCAAGAAAAGATAATGTTTGTGTATTCTCAACACATATAACAAATACCCACATGACACCATTCGCTGCAGCAGTGGCCTGAAACAACTCTCTACAACAAATACAAATAATTTTCTTTCAGTTAGTGACTTCCACCACAGTCCAGCGAGATGCAACACTTTCACAAGCACCAACTCCATACTGTCTTTTCCTTTTCTCACATACATATATACACATACATGCATACATACGCATGTATATACACACACATATACATACACATACACACATATACATACACATACACACACATATAATCATGATGAAACATAAACACACATGCACACGCGCGCGCTCGCACACACACACACACACACACACACACACACACACACACACACACACACACACACACACACCATTGTGTATTCAACGAGCAGATTGACGCTGTTGCATTTGAGTGTTGACGTAGGATGTCATAAGGTTGAACAAAAACTGGTCGTAAGGAATAGCTGGGGGTGGTGTTTGTGTTATTGCATGGTCATAAAAGCTTCTAGTGTACACAGGAGCAACACGGTTCGTTACCGGAAAGGGGGGATAATGCGGTAAGACTTGGTTTGACTGAGTTGTCTGATCGCAGTTATACAGAGTGGAGGGGGGAGGGGGAGGAGGGCCACGCCATGTAAGATCAGAGGCACCTGAAATTTGTGTCGGCAGTGTGTTGTCTCGGTGATAAAGGGGAGGGTAGTGGAGAGTGGAGGGGGGTGGAAGAAAAGGGCCATGAAGTGAACGATCAGAGGCGCCTGAAGTTTGTGTCGGCATTGAGGTGTGTCTGTGAGAAAGGGGAGGGTAGTGACTCATGGATTCCATTGGTGGATACTCATGGAGTGGGGCACTGTTTTGCTGTCTGTGGTCGTCTGGGAACCTATTCTGTTGGTTCTGGATAGGATGCCAGTTATTTACATTACGAATTGGACGGTTAGAACTAAACTGAGAAGATACTGGTCCATACCGTCTGGAGTTAAAATCATGAAATTGAGATGGAAACATAAACTGCTTAAAATGAATTGCCAGTTTGGCAGTGCCTGTTTTGCTGGGGTGAATCAAGTTGCTGTAAAATGCTAATTTAGGGTTTCCGTTTGTGGTTGTGAATGTGTTGTAGTTATCAATGAATTCTACATTCAGCATTTCGCAAGCTTTCTGCATATTGAGATTGGTTGGGGAAATAAAGGTATTAAGGTGGTGTTTTCCTCTTGCAGGTATTATAGAACTAAGGAATATTTTAGCATTTGGAAAAGTATGAGTAGCTAGGTGAATAAGGTCGCACCATGTCTGTTTGGAGACTTCTCCTGTCGTTCTACAATCATTCACACCCACATGCATGATCATCACATTGACATCAGGACATCTACCATGGTCTCGTAACCAGTCAAACAAGTCACCAGTACATATGCCCGAGACACAGATTTTGGAAACAAAGTCTTGTCGTGGCACTATTCAGCGTGGGTCAATGTCTCTAATGACCGAATCACCAATCAGTGCAACAGAAGCTCTGTCAGACACTGACCGTTTCGAGAGCATGTCCCGTACACTGTTTTTGTTGTTCAACTCTGCCTGAGACGAGGCAGGCAGATCAGAAGCTTTTCTGGCATCATTTCGAGAGGAGCTGCTGCAGGGGGCAGTGGCTGCTGGTGAGCTGCTGCAGGGCGCGCGGCTGCTGGTGAGCTGCTGCAGGGGGCGGTGGCTGCTGGTGAGCTGCTGCAGGGCGCGGCGGCTGCTGGTGAGCTGCTGCAGGGGGCGGTGGCTGCTGGTGAGCTGCTGCAGGGGGCAGCGGCTGCTGGTGAGCTGCTGCAGGGGGCGGCGGCTGCTGGTGAGCTGCTGCAGGGGGCGGCGGCTGCTGGTGAACTGCTGCAGGGGGCGGTGGCTGCTGGTGAGCTGCTGCAGGGGGCGATGGCTGCTGTTGAGCTGCTGCAGGGGGCGATGGCTGCTGTTGAGCTGCTGCAGGGGGCGGTGGCTGCTGGTGAGCTGCTGCAGGCGGCGGTGGCTGCTGGTGAGCTGCTGCAGGGGGCGGTGGCTGCTGTTGAGCTGCTGCAGGGGGCGGTGGCTGCTGGTGAGCTGCTGTAGGCGGCGGTGGCTGCTGTTGAGCTGCTGCAGGGGGCGGTGGCTGCTGGTGAGCTGCTGCAGGGGGCGGTGGCTGCTGGTGAGCTGCTGCAGGTGGGGGTGGTTGCCGCACTGCTCTGGATATTCACCATCTGACGCAGTGTGCTAGCATCACGTAAGGCAGTGGGCTTTTGTTTTTTTTTTATTTCAGAATAAATATTTCCCATTTGAGTCTTCAGTGAGTGATTTTCCTTCTTGAGAGTGTTGACTTGTTTGTCTAACTCAAAAATGTTTGTCTTGAGAGAATCAATTTGTGAATAAAGTAAGTCAGACTTTGAAGCCATTTGTGAGCATAGGTCATTTTTAGCACAGACCTTAGCGTCCTCAATTTGTACATGTATTGAATTTTTCAAGTCAGCAAAAGACTGCTGAAGATCAGTCACTGTATCCTGAAGCTGCTGGAATCTCTTGGCATAGAATGTCAGTGATGCCGTTTGTTTTGGATTCCTGTTTAGCCGGGAGGTGACACACAGGGTGCGTCTCCGAAGTTTGCGCAGGACTTGTGGGCGGTTCAACTTCACAGAGTGCACAGGGGTGGAGAGGACTTGGGAATCCTCCTTCTTAGCACAAGGTGACCGATGATCTGCCCCTGACTGCTTCAGATATGTCTGTGACTCTGGAGTCAACTGTCCAGAGCCTGTGTCAGAACAGTCTAAGTCAGGAGTGACTAGATGGTCAACTTCCGGATGGGGCGACAGGCCGACATGGCTGGCAGTGGATTGGTTGATGGTTAGTTGGGGGGTAGGAGGGAGGAGAACAAAATCCTCAGTGCACAAGGTCTTCTCTTGGGTGACGTGTATTGGAGGTAGAGAATAGGAGCCAGTGAATGAGACTCTGTCACAGTGTGGAACCTTGACTGAGGTGACTGTCATTGTTGGGGACTTTAACAGAACACTGTCCCACACGGTACTTTAGAACGTCAGTGGAGCGCTCAGCAAAGTCTTGGTCAGACAGACCACATCACCATGGACTAGGTAGGACTGAACGAGGTTTCTGATGACCTCACACTCCTCTGTGTCCCACTTCACACAGTCTTT
>CM065729.1:690000-707500 GCA_033310375.1 Conus canariensis | reverse complement strand
GTACTTATGTTGAGTCACTGGACTCAAAACTTCCATTGTGGGTTTTTTTATCACTAAGGACTGGCTAATTGTGTCTATTGTACTTATGTTAGAGTCACTGGACTCAAAACTTTCCATTGTGGTTTTTTTATCACTAAGGACTGGCTAATTGTGTCTATTGTACTTATGTTGAGTCACTGGACTCAAAACTTCCATTGTGGGTTTTTTTATCACTAAGGACTGGCTAATTGTGTCTATTGTACTTATGTTGAGTCACTGGACTCAAAACTTTCCATTGTGGGTTTTTTATCACTAAGGACTGGCTAATTGTGTCTATTGTACTTATGTTGAGTCACTGGACTCAAAACTTTCCATTGTGGGTTTTTTATCACTAAGGACTGGCTAATTGTGTCTGTTGTACTTATGTTGAGTCACTGGACTCAAAACTTTCCATTGTGGGTTTTTTTATCACTAAGGACTGGCTAATTGTGTCTTTGTACTTATGTTGAGTCACTGGACTCAAAACTTTCCATTGTGGGTTTTTTTATCACTAAGGACTGGCTAATTGTGTCTTTGTACTTATGTTGAGTCACTGGACTCAAAACTTTCCATTGTGGGTTTTTTATCACTAAGGACTGGCTAATTGTGTCTATTGTACTTATGTTGAGTCACTGGACTCAAACTTTCCATTGTGGGTTTTTTATCACTAAGGACTGGCTAATTGTGTCTATTGTACTTATGTTGAGTCACTGGACTCAAAACTTTCCATTGTGGGTTTTTTTATCACTAAGGACTGGCTAATTGTGTCTATTGTACTTATGTTGAGTCACTGGACTCAAAACTTCCATTGTGGGTTTTTTATCACTAAGGACTGGCTAATTGTGTCTATTGTACTTATGTTGAGTCACTGGACTCAAACTTCCATTGTGGGTTTTTTATCACTAAGGACTGCTAATTGTGTCTATTGTACTTATGTTGAGTCACTGGACTCAAAACTTTCCATTGTGGGTTTTTTATCACTAAGGACTGGCTAATGTGTCTATTGTACTTATGTTAAGTCATCTGGACTCAAAACTTTCCATTGTGGGTTTTTTATCACTAAGGACTGGCTAATTGTGTCTGTTGTACTTATGTTGAGTCACTGGACTCAAAACTTTCCATTGTTGGTTTTTTATCACTAAGGACTGGCTAATTGTGTCTGTTGTACTTATGTTGAGTCACTGGACTCAAAACTTTCCATTGTGGGTTTTTTATCACTAAGGACTGGCTAATTGTGTCTGTTGTACTTATGTTAAGTCACTGGACTCAAAACTTTCCATTGTGGTTTTTTTATCACTAAGGACTGGCTAATTGTGTCTAGTTGTACTTATGTTGAGTCACTGGACTCAAAACTTTCCATTGTGGGTTTTTTTATCACTAAGGACTGGCTAATTGTGTCTGTTGTACTTATGTTGAGTCACTGAACTCAAAACTTTCCATTGTGGGTTTTTTTATCACAAAGGACTGGCTAATTGTGTCTGTTGTACTTATGTTGAGTCACTGGACTCAAAACTTTCCATTGTGGTTTTTTATCACTAAGGACTGGCTAATTGTGTCTGTTGTACTTATGTTGAGTCACTGGACTCAAAACTTTCCATTGTGGGTTTTTTTATCACTAAGGACAGGCTAATTGTGTCTGTTGTACTTATGTTGATCACTGGACTCAAAACTTTCCATTGTGGGTTTTTTATCACTAAGGACAGGCTAATTGTGTCTGTTGTACTTATGTTGAGTCATTGGACTCAAAACTTTCCGTTGTGGGTTTTTTTTATCACTAAGGACTGGCTAATTGTGTCTATTGTACTTATGTTGAGTCATTGGACTCAAAACTTTCCATTGTGGTTTTTTTTATCACTAACGACTAGGCTAAATTGTCTATTGTACTTATGTTAAGTCACCGGACTCAAAACTTACCATTGTGGGCTTTTTTATCACTAAGGACTGCTAATTGTGCCTATTGTACTTATGTTAAATCACTGGACTCAAACTTTCAATTGTGGGTTTTTTATCAATAAGGACTAGCTAATTGTGTCTATTGTACTTATGTTGAGTCACTGGACTCAAAACTTTCCATTGTGGGTTTTTATCACTAAGGACTGGCTAATTGTGTCTGTTGTCTTATGTTGAGTCACTGGACTCAAAACTGTCCATTGCGGCTTTTTTATCACTAAGGACTGGCTAATTGTGTCTCTTGTACTTATGTTGAGTCACTGGACTCAAAACTTTCCATTGTGGGTTTTTTATCACTAAGGACTGGCTAATTTGTCTCTTGTACTTATGTTAAGTCACTGGACTCAAAACGTTCCATTGTGGGTTTTTTATCACTAAGGACTGGCTAATTGTGTCTCTTGTACTTATGTTAAGTCACTGGATACAAAACGTTCGATTGTGGGTTTTTTATCACTAAGGACTAGCTAATTGTGTCTATTGTACTTATTTAAATCACTGGACTCAAAACTGTCCATCGTGGGCTTTTTTATCACTAAGACTGGCTAATTGTGTCTATTGTACTTATGTTGAGTCACTGGACTCAAAACGTCCATTGTGGGTTTTTTATCACTAAGGACTGGCTAATGTGTCTATTGTACTTATGTTGAGTCACTGGACTCAAAACTGTCAATTGTGGTTTTTTTTCACTAAGGACTGGCTAATGGTGTCTATTGTACTTATGTTAAGTCACTGGACTCAAAACTTTCCATTGTGGGTTTTTTACCTAAGGACAGGCTAATTGTGTCTGTTGTACTTATGTTGAGTCACCGAACTCAAAACTTTCCATTGTGGGTTTTTTTTTATCACTAAGACTGGCTAATTGTATCTGTTGTACTTATGTTAGTCACTGGACTCAAAATTTTCCCTGTGGGTTTTTTATCACTAAGGACTGGCTAATTGTGTCTGTTGTACTTATGTTGAGTCACTGGACTCAAAACATTCCATTGTGGGTTTTTTATCACTAAGGACAGGCTAATTGTGTCTGTTGTACTTATTTGAGTCACTGGCCTCAAAACTTTCCGTTGTGGGTTTTTTATCACTAAGGACTGGCTAATTGTGTCTGTTGTACTTATGTTGAGTCATTGACTCAAAACTTTCCATTCTGGGTTTTTTTTTATCACTAACGTCTAGCTAAATATGTCTATTGTACTTATGTTGAGTCACTGGACTCAAAACTTTCCATTGTGGGTTTTTTATCACTAAGGACTGGCTAATTGTGTCTATTGTACTTATGTTGAGTCACTGGACTCAAAACGTTCCATTGTGGGTTTTTTTATCACTAAGGACTGACTAATTGTGTCTATTGTACTTATGTTGAGTCACTGGACTCAAAACTTTCCATTGTGGTTTTTTATCACTAAGATCTGGCTAATTGTGTCTGTTGTACGTATGTTAAGTCACTGGACTCAAAACTTTCCATTGTGGGTTTTTTTATCACTAAGGACTGGCTAATTGTGTCTATTGTACTTATGTTGATTCACTGGACTCAAAACTTTCCATTATGGGTTTTTTATCACTAAGGACTGGCTAATTGTGTCTATTGTACTTATGTTAATCACTGGACTCAAAACTTACCATTGTGGGTTTTTTATCACTAAGGACTGGCTAATTGTGTCTGTTGTACTTATGATGAGTTACTGGACTCAAAACTTTCCATTGTTGGTTTTTTATCACTAAGGACTGGCTAATTGTGTCTGTTGTACTGATGTTGAGTCACTGGACTCAAAACTTTCCATTGTGGGTTTTTATCACTAAGGACTGGCTAATTGTGTCTGTTGTAGTTATGTTAAATCACTGGACTCAAAACTTTCCATTGTGGTTTTTTATCACTAAGGACTGGCTAATTGTGTTTGTTGTACTTATGTTGAGTCACTGGACTCAAACTTTCCATTGTGGGTTTTTTTGTCACTAAGGACTAGCTAATTGTGTCTATTGTACTTATGCTGAGTCACTGGACTCAAAACGTTCCATTGTGGGTATTTTATCACTAAGGACTGGCTAATTGTGTCTATTGTACTTATGTTGAGTCACTGGACTCAAAACGTTCCATTGTGGGTTTTTTATCACTAAGGACTAGCTAATTGTGTCTATTGTACTTATGTTGAGTCACTGGACTCGAAACTTTCCATTGTGGGTTTTTTATCATAAGGACTGGCTAATTGTGTCTATTCTACTTATGTTAAGTCACTGGACTCAAAACTTTCAATTGTGGGTTTTTTTATCACTAAGGACTTGCTAATTGTGTCTATTGACTTATGTTGAGTCACTGGACTCAACACTTTCCATTGTGGATTTTTTACCACTAAGGACTAGCTAATTGTGTCTATTGTACTTTTGTTGAGTCTCTGGACTCAACACTTTCATTGTGGGTTTTTATCACTAAGGACTAGCTAATTGTGTCTATTGTACTTATGTTGAGTCACTGGACTCAACACTTTCCATTGTGGTTTTTTTATCACTAAGGACTGCTAATTGTGTCTATTGTACTTATGTTGAGTCACGGACTCAAACCGTAAAAAAAAAAAAAAAAAAAAAAAAAAAAAAAAAAAAAAAAAAAAAAAAAAAAAAAAAAAAAAAAAAAAAAAAAAAAAAAAAAAAAAAAAAAAAAAAAAAAAAAAAAAAAAAAAAAAAAAAAAAAAAAAAAAAAAAAAAAAAAAAAAAAAAAAAAAAAAAAAAAAAAAAAAAAAAAAAAAAAAAAAAAAAAAAAAAAAAAAAAAAAAAAAAAACGTTCCATTGTGGGGTTTTTATCACTAAGGACTGGCTAATTGTGTCTGTTGTACTTATGTTGAGTCACTGGACTCAAAACGTTCCATTGTGGGGTTTTTATCACTAAGGACTGGCTAATTGTGTCTATTGTACTTATGTTAAGTCACTGGACTCAAAACATTCCATTGTCGGCTTTTTATCACAAAGACTGGCTAATTGTGTCTGTTGTCCTTATGTTAAGTCACTGGACTCAAAACTTTCCATCGTGGGTTTTTTATCACTAAGGACTGGCTAATTGTGTCTATTGTACTTATGTTGAGGCACTGGACTCAAAACTTTCCATTGTGGGGTTTTTATCACTAAGGACTGGTTAATTGTGTCTATTGTGCTTATGTTAAATCACTGGACTCAACACTTTCCATTGTGGATTTTTTTTATCACTAAGGAGTAGCAAATTGTGTCTATTGTACCTATGTTAAGTCACTAGACTCAAAACTTTCCATTGTGGGTTTTTTATCACTAAGGAGTAGCTAATTGTGTCTATTGTACTTATGTTGAGTCACTGGGCTCAAAACTTTTCATTGTTGGTTTTTTATCACTAAGGACTGGCTAATTGTGTCCAATGTACTTATGTTGAGTCACTGGACTCAAAACGTTCCATTGTGGGTTTTTTATCACTAAGATCTGGCTAATTGTGTCTATTCTACTTATGTTAAGTCACTGGACTCAAAACTTTCCATTGTGGGTTTTTTTATCACTAAGGACTGGCTAATTGTGTCTATTGTACTTATGTTGATTCACTGGACTCAAAACTTTCCATTATGGGTTTTTTATCACTAAGGACTGGCTAATTGTGTCTATTGTACTTATGTTAAGTCACTGGACTCAAAACTTTCCATTGTTGGTTTTTTATCACTAAGGACTGGCTAATTGTGTCTGTTGTACTTATGTTGAGTCACTGAACTCAAAACTTTCCATTGTTGGTTTTTTATCATTAAGGACTGGCTAATTGTGTCTATTGTACTTATGTTGAGTCACTGGACTCAAAACTTTCCATTGTGGGTTTTTTATCACTAAGGACTAGCTAATTGTATCTGTTATACTTATGTTAAGTCACTGGACTCAAAACTTTCCATTGTTGGTTTTTTATCATTAAGGACTGGCTAATTGTGTCTATTGTACTTATGTTGAGTCACTGGACTCAAAACTTTCCACTGTGGGTTTTTTACCACTAAGGACTAGGTAATGTGTGTGTTGTACTTATGTTGAGTCACTGGACTCCAAACGTTCCATTGTGGGTTTTTTATCAATAAGGACTAGCTAATTGTGTCTGTTGTAGTTATGTTGAGTCACTGGACTCAAAACTTTCCATTGTGGGTTTTTTATCACTAAGGACTGGCTAATTGTGTCTATTGTACTTATGTTAAGTCGCTGGACTCAAAACTTTCCATTGTTGGTTTTTTATCACTAAGGACTGGCTAATTGTGTCTGTTGTACTTATGTTAAGTCACTGGACTCAAAACGTTCCATTGTGGGTTTTTTATCACTAAGGACTGGCTAATAGTGTCTATTGTACCTATGTTAAGTCTCTGGACTCAAAACTTTCCATTGTGGGTTTTTTATCACTAAGAACTGGCTAATTGTGTCTATTGTACTTATGTTGAGTCACTGGACTCAAAACTTTCCATTGTTGGTTTTTTATCATTAAGGACTGGCTAATTGTGTCTATTGTACTTATGTTGAGTCACTGGACTCAAAACTTTCCATTCTGTGTTTTTATCACTAAGGACTGGCTAATTGTGTCTGTTGTACTTATGTTGAGTCACTGGACTCAAAACGTTCCATTGTGCGTGTTTTTATCACTAAGGACTGGCTAATTGTGTCTATTGTACTTATGTTGATTCACTGGACTCAAAACATTCCATTGTGGGCTTTTTATCACAAAGACTGGCTAATTGTGTCTGTTGTCCTTATGTTAAGTCACTGGACTCAAAACTTTCCATCGTGGGTTTTTTTATCACTAAGCACTGGTTAACTGTGTCTATTGTACTTATGTTGAGGCACTGGACTCAAAACTTTCCATTGTGGGTTTTTTATCACTAAAGATTGGTTAATTGTGTCTATTGTGCTTATGTTAAATCACTGGACTCAACACTTTCCATTGTGGATTTTTTTATCACTAGTAGTAGCAAATTGTGTCTATTGTACCTATGTTAAGTCACTAGAATCAAAACTTTCCATTGTGGTTTTTTTATCACTAAGGACTAGCTAATTGTGTCTATTGTACTTATGTTGAGTCACTGGACTCAAAACTTTCCATTGTGGGTTTTTATCACTAAGGACTGGCTAATTGTGTCTATTGTACTTATGTTGAGTCACTGGACTCAAAACGTTCCATTGGGATTTTTTGTCACTAAGGACTGGCTAATTGTGTCTATTGTACTTATGTTGAGTCACTGGACTCAAAACTTTCCATTGTGTGTTTTTTATCACTAAGATCTGGCTAATTGTGTCTATTGTACGTATGTTAATCACTGGACTCAAAACTTTCCATTGTGGGTTTTTTATCACTAAGATCTGGCTGATTGTGTCTATTGTACTTATGTTAAGTCACTGGACTCAAAACTTTCCATTGTGGGGTTTTTATCACTAAGGACTGGCTAATTGTGTCTATTGTACTTATGTTGATTCACTGGACTCAAAACTTTCCATTTGGGTTTTTTATCACTAAGGACTGGCTAATTGTGTCTATTGTACTTATGTTATGTCACTGGACTCAAAACTTTCCATTGTTGGTTTTTTATCACTAAGGACTGGCTAATTGTGTCTGTTGTACTTATGTTGAGTCACTGGACTCAAAACTTTCCATTGTGGGTTTTTCATCACTAAGGACTGGCTAATTGTGTCTATTGTACTTATGTTGAGTCACTGGACTCAAAACTTTCCATTTGGGTTTTTATCACTAAGGACTGGCTAATTGTGTCTGTTGTAGTTATGTTAAATGACTGGACTCAAATTTTCCATTGTGGTCTTTTATCACTAAGGACTGGCTAATTGTGTTTGTTGTACTTATGTTGAGTCACTGGACTCAAAACTTTCCATTGTGGGTTTTTTTGTCACTAAGGACTGGCTAATTGTGTCTATTGTACTTATGTTGAGTCACTGGACTCAAAACGTTCCATTGAGGATTTTTTGTCACTAAGGACTGGCTAATTGTGTCTATTGTACTTATGTTGAGTCACTGGACTCAAAACTTTCCATTGTGTGTTTTTTATCACTAAGATCTGGCTAATTGTGTCTATTGTACGTATGTTAAATCACTGGACTCAAAACTTTCCATTGTGGGTTTTTTATCACTAAGATCTGGCTGATTGTGTCTATTGTACTTATGTTAAGTCACTGGACTCAAAACTTTCCATTGTGGGGTTTTTATCACTAAGGACTGGCTAATTGTGTCTATTGTACTTATGTTGATTCACTGGACTCAAAACTTTCCATTATGGGTTTTTTATCACTAAGGACTGGCTAATTGTGTCTATTGTACTTATGTTATGTCACTGGACTCAAAACTTTCCATTGTTGGTTTTTTATCACTAAGGACTGGCTAATTGTGTCTGTTGTACTTATGTTGAGTCACTGGACTCAAAACTTTCCATTGTGGGTTTTTCATCACTAAGGACTGGCTAATTGTGTCTGTTGTACTTATGTTGAGTCACTGGACTCAAAACTTTCCATTTTGGGTTTTTATCACTAAGGACTGGCTAATTGTGTCTGTTGTAGTTATGTTAAATGACTGGACTCAAATTTTTCCATTGTGGTCTTTTATCACTAAGGACTGGCTAATTGTGTTTGTTGTACTTATGTTGAGTCACTGGACTCAAAACTTTCCATTGTGGGTTTTTTTGTCACTAAGGACTAGCTAATTGTGTCTATTGTACTTATGTCGAGTCACTGGACTCAAAACGGTCCATTGTGGGTTTTTTATCACTAAGGACTGGCTAATTGTGTCTATTGTACTTATGTTGAGTCACTGGACTCAAAACTTTCCATTGTGGGTTTTTTGTCACTAAGGACTGGCTAATTGTGTCTATTGTACTTATGTTGAGTCACTGGACTCAAAACTTTCCATTGTGGGTTTTTTTATCACTAAGGACTAGCTAATTGTGTCTATTGTACTTATGTTGAGTCACTGGACTCAAAACTTTCCATTGTGGGTTTTTATCACTAAGGACTGGCTAATTGTGTCTGTTGTACTTATGTTGAGTCACTGGACTGAAAACTTTCCATTGTGGGTTTTTATCACTAAGGACTAGCTAATTGTGTCTATTGTACGTATGTTAAGTCACTGGACTCAAAACTTTCCATTGTGGGTTTTTTATCACTAAGGACTTGCTAATTGTGTCTATTGTACTTATGTTAAATCACTGGACTCAACACTTTCCATTGTGGGTTTTTTATCACTAAGGACTAGCTAATTGTGTCTATTGTACTTTTGTTGAGTCTGTGGACTCAACACTTTCATTGTGGGTTTTTTATCACTAAGGACTAGCTAATTGTGTCTATTGTACTTATGTTGAGTCACTGGACTCAACACTTTCCATTGTGGGTTTTTTTTATCACTAAGGACTGGCTAATTGTGTCTATTGTACTTATGTTGAGTCACTGGACTCAAAACCGTCCATTGTGGGTTTTTTTATCAGTAAGGACTGGCTAATTGTGTCTATTGTACTTATGTTAAGTCACTGGACTCAAAACTTTCCATTGTGGGTTTTTTATCACTAAGGACTAGCTAATTGTGTCTATTGTACTTATGTTAAGTCACTGGACTCAAAACGTTCCATTGTGGGTTTTTTGTCACTAAGGACTGGCTAATTGTGTCTATTGTACCTATGTTAAGTCACTGGACTCCAAACTTTCCATTGTTGGTTTTTTATCACTAAGGACTAGCTAATTATATCTGTTGTACTTATGTTAAGTCACTGGACTCAAAACTTTCCATTGTTGGTTTTTTATCACTAAGGACTGGCTAATTGTGTCTATTGTACTTATCTCAAAACTTTCAAATGTGGGTTTTTTTATCACTAAGGACTAGCTAATTGTGTCTATTGTACTTATGTTAAGTCACTGGACTCAAAACTTTTGATTGTGGGTTTTTTTATCACTAAGGACTAGCTAATTGTGTCTATTGTACTTATGTTGAGTCACAGGACTCCAAACTTTCCATTGTGGGTTTTTTATCACTAAGGACTAGCTAATTGTGTCTATTGTACTTATGTTGAGTCACTGGACTCAAAACTTTCCATTGTGGGTTTTTTATCACTAAGGACTGGCTAATTGTGTCTATTGTACTTATGTTGAGTCACTGGACTCAAAACTTTCCATTGTGGGTTTTTTATCACTAAGGACTGCTCTGCATGGACCTCAAATTTGACTTTGACAGAACAACGTTCTGACACACTGCATTGGTAGGTCTCACACTTCTCATATCCCTCACCATGCCCATCCCCCATGCCTCTCTCTCTCTCTCTCTCTCTCTCTCTCTCTCCTCTCTCTCTCTCTCTCTCTCTCTCTCTCTCTCATCCTTTCACAAACACAGAATCAAATTACCTAGAATTTAATCCGCTCGCGTGCAAAGGCGCGCGCGCGCGCGCGCGCGCGCGCGCGCACACACACACACACACACAGAGTAAATGAGTTACATCAAGAAAGAGAGTTTTTCAAGCTTTTTTAAATCTATTTGTTGCTTCTTTTGATGCACGTGCAGACTCTCAAGGAGTGGCTTCCCTTGTCTGGCAATGAGCAAGACGTTCTTTCCGCTGCTCTGATAAATTTCAACCTGCATTGCCTGTAGACTGCCCACTGTGAAGGTCTCCCATCTACTTTGGAACCGGCTGTCGATGCTGTACTGCAGGAGATGACACTGTCGTCTTTTAAAATTGAGGGCAGAGGAAAACAAACAGTTGTGACCCTACTCTTTACTACAAATACTGACCAGCCCCCTGCAACTCCAACCCAAAGCCACAGTGCTGGGTGCCGACGGAAATGCCCGTCACGGGTCAACAGGGACAGGTGCAGGGCTCAGATACACAGAAATAATTAGCAGAAAAAGGCGAGTGATGGTTTTACTCCGTCTGATTTGTTTTTGCCGATGCCACGTAGCCTAATGTACAGTGTTGACAGAACTGACAACAGCTAAACAGTTTGGGGTGACATTTTGAATTGTGACAGCAATTCTCCTCCATCCCCACCACCGCCTGCACAAGACACACGGCACAGTGACACTCAAAAGGAAATCAACATGAAACAGTGTGACGAACAAACTGTGACAATCGGACACGATAAAGATTTTATGTTGGATGTTGTGTTGGTCGAGCCAAGTGGTAATGAAGAATATGGTGAAGAATTCCGTTACAAGTTCTGTGAACATGACAGGCCACCACTTACTTCCACACAAAACAAACAAGATGCAAAGCATATAAACGTACTCCCCGTTTATCTTAAATATGCATGAGATATTCCATAAAGAGGACAAACCATTTTGGGCCGTTATAGCCGTTAGTAACGGCTATTCTGGTTAAACACGGACCATCAGTCTGTGACCATAATGAAGCATCCTACAGATTTTCAGAAGACACGGCACAGTACTTCTGAGAATATTCCATAAAGAAGAAAAACCGTTGTGGGCCGTTAAAGCCTTTAGTAACGGTATTTGGTAAACATCGGCATCAATCTGTGGACCGTACAATGAACATACTACAGATTTTCAGAAAAGATCGCATAAAGTACTTTTCTGAGAGATATTCCATAAAGAAGAAAACCGTTGTGGGCCGTTATAGCCGTTAGTAACGGCTATTCTGGTAAACATCGGCCATCATCTGTGACCCATAATGAACATACCTACAGATTTTCAGAAAGATCGGCCAAGTACTTTCTGAGATATTCCATAAAGAAGAAAACCGTTGTGGGCCGTTAAAGCCGTTAGTAACGGCTATTCTGGTAAACATCGGCCATCATCTGTGACCCATAATGAACATACCTACAGATTTTCAGAAAGATCGGCCAAGTACTTTCTGAGATATTCCATAAAGAAGAAAACCGTTGTGGGCCGTTATAGCCGTTAGTAACGGATATAGCGGTAATATGAAACATGGAGCGAGTGGAACACATTTTGACCTCGGACGGACAGACACACAGACAGACAGAGAGACAAATAGAAAGCATTTCTTCGTTCCCATTGTAAAGTACTCCCTGTTCTATGAGAACTGGGAGTACAAAAAGAGGAAGATATGGAACCTGAGGACGACCATGATTCAGAGTGAAGAGATGATCCCGAAGACATTTCACAGGTCAGTCGACCGCAGGATGCTCAATCTGACAATGTCACCATCGTAGACATAATGGCGTATCTGCAGGAAATGACCAGAAAGGTGGACAGCTTTCACTATATCACAAAAGAAGACGTGAAATGGCTTCTGGCGACACCAAAGCTGTCAACGACGGAAATTGTAGTGATTGTGGATAGGCGCATTGCTATACTGACAGTCACATTCAAATTGATACTTCCGTGATCTGGTTTCGTCATCGCGATGTTGTATTCTAGTATGTGTTACGTGTGTGTGTGTGTGTGTGTGTGTGTTGTGTGTGTGTGTGTGTGTGTGTGTGTGTGTGTGTGTGTGTGTTTATAGTTATGTGCAAACCCTCATCCTACCGAATCCTCCCCTTGAGAATGGGCTTTGTAAGCTTATCTCAATAAATCATTCATTTTCATTCATTCACACACACACACACACACACACACACACACACACACACACACACACACACACACACACACACACAACACACACATGAATGAATGCATGCATGGTCACGAGCACTCATACACAGACTCGCATGCACGCATCCAAGCATGCAAACACGCAGACATTCACACGTGCCCGCACACACATACAAACAAACGAGCGCTCTCGTACTCATGCACGAAAGCATGCAGGCATTTTCACATGCATGTACGAGGCCAGAGAAGAGAGAGAGAGAGAGAGAGAGAGAGAGAGAGAGAGAGAAGACAGACAGACAGACAGACAGACAGACAGACAGACAGACAGAAACAGAGGCAGACCGACAGAGAGACAGATCAGTCGATTTCTCAATGGAAGGGAAATATGACATAAAAGCGAGGGACGAAATAAAACAAAACCCAATCGAACAAACAAATACGAAAGAAAAACACCAGAATTATGAAAGAACAAAGCGGAGAAGACATTCAGAGACAGATCCCTTCGACATCAAAGGAAAGAAATAAAAGACATCAAACAAAGTAAGAAACACAAGGGGAGACAAACTCTGACTCAAAACTGAAAAGGGGGAAGAAAGAAAGAAAGAGGGATAAATGGGGAAAAAAAAGAAAAAAGAAAGAGAGAAAGAAATATTAAAAAATGGTAAAGAAGATGTTAAGGGAAAAAAAAGGTGAGACGGAAAAAGAAAGCGAAGAAACGAGAGAGAGAGAGAGAGAGAGAGAGAGAGAGAGAGAGAGAGAGAGAGAGAGAGAGAGAGAGAGAGAGAAACAAAAGTGAAAGAAAGATTCAGAAAAGGAAAGAAATCAAAACGCAACCAAGTGAGACAGAATGAGAGATAGACGTAGAGGACGACACAGAAGCAGAACCTAATAAACCCCTTCATCCACTGCTTTCATGTACAAATGGCAAGGAGGCACTCACAGCCAAGACACATGTATCCGACTTCCTTCCGCTGTCACCAAGGCTCTGCCCATGAACCATGCAATCAACACATCCGGAGAATCGATCCCCGAACTCTCCATAATTCTCGCTGGGCGCTTCTTCGCCAACTTTGTCCCTTCCCATCCTGTAAGTGACACAAAGGGAAGGAGAGATGCGAAAACTGCAGCTCCATCTGTGATGAGACTCGACTTCCGTCCGACTTGTACGGAGCTTCTGATTGGTTGATTGCTCCGTGCGTCGGTTTCCTTCCGCTAAATGGAAAACTATAATGACGTCTTCAGGAGAGGAGAGAGAGAGAGAGAGAGAGAGATGCTGTATGTGTGCTGTTGGGTTTGCATCACAGCGTACATGCTATCCAGATGGTTTGTTTATTTGTTTCGTTTTGTTATGAGTGGGTGCTTTTTGCATTGTCACTGTACCTTGAAAAGAAATATTAAATATTAACTGTGACATATGGAGAACTGTTTCTCTGCAGATTTGGTCTGAACTTTGGTGGACATAAACAACACATCGCTCTTTTCTCTGGCCATCCAGAAAAAAAATAAAATGATAAAAGGCCTTCAGACTATCTATCACACACACACACACACACACACACACACACACACACACACAGCCACAACACACACACACACACACCAACACAGCACACGCTACACACACACGCACACACACCACACACCACACACACACACACACGCAAAACAATCACCCCCGCACACGCAACACACACATCCACATCACACTACACACACAAAACAGACACACACACACACACACCACACACACACACCACACACACACAACCCCCACACACACAACACACACACACCACACACACAACCACCACCACAACCACACACAGCACGCCACCCACACACACACACAACACACGACACCACACACACACACACACACACACACACACACACACACACTCACACCAACACAACCACAACACACACGCCACACACAAACAACACACACCCACACAACACACAACACACAGCACACACACACACACACACAGACACACACACACACACACACAACACCACACACACACACACACAACACACGACACACAACACACGACTAAACAACAGAACCGTACACAACACACACACACAAGAAACACAAACCACAGACACACACAAACGCAACCAACACAAACAGCAAGCACACAATGCAACGACAACGCACAAGACAATACACACAACGCAACACACATCAACTAGAACCATGACATAACAAAACACAGCAGCAACCACACTGACGACATGGAAGCGCAATAGACAAATCAGAAACGCAGAGTGAGATGGAAGTACAGCGGAAGCGCGATGAGAAAAAGCACCACGGAAAAGCAGATCGAGATCAAGAACACAGCACAGAGTGAATGGAAAAAAGCCAGATGGACACACATCAATAAGGACAGCAGATGACGGGAAGTACAGAAACGCAATAGATGGAATAAACGCAGACAGAGTCAAGACACACAGTGGAATGGAATAGGAACGCAAGTGGAGATGGGGAATCAGGAAGACGCAGTGAAGGAAAGGGACAGACGGACAGGTGATGGGGAAGTAGGGAAGCGGCAGAGTGGAGATGGGAAGCAGGGAAGCGGCAGAGTGGAGATGGGAAGTCAGGGGAAGACGCAGAGTGGAGATGGGAATCAGGGAAGCGGCAGAGTGGAGATGGGAGTCAGGAAGCGGCAGAGTGAGATGGGGAAGTAGGGAAGACGGCAGAGTGGAGATGGGGAAGTCAAGGGGAAGACGGCAGAGTGGAGATGGGGAAGTAAGGGGAAGACGGCAGAGTGGAGATGGGGAAGTAAGGGGAAGACGGCAGGGATGGGAGTGGGGCGCAAGATGGGAAGTCAGGGGAAGACGCAGAGTGGAGATGGGAAGTCAGGGGAAGACGGCAGAGATGGGAAGAGAGGGCAAGTAAGGGAATAGACGGCAAGGGAGAGGGAATAAGGAGGCAAGGAGATGGAAGTAGGGAAGACGGCAGAGTGAGATGGGGAAGTAAGGGGAAACGGCAGAGTGGAGAATAGGGGAAGCAGATAAGGAAGGAAGACGGCAGAGGGAGATGGGAAGTAAGGGAAGCGGCAGAGTGGAGAGGGGAAGTAGGGAAGACGCAGAGTGGAGATGGGAAGTATGGGGAAGTCGGCAAGTGGAGAGGGGGAAGTAGGGAAGTCGGCAGAGTGGAGATGGGGAAGTCAGGGGAAGACGGCAGAGTGGAGATGGGGAAGTAGGGGAAGACGCAGAGTGGAGATGGGAAGTAAGGGGAAGACGGCAGAGTGGAGATGGGGAAGTAAGGGGAAGCGGCAGAGTGGAGATGGGGAAGTAAGGGGAAGTCGGCAGAGTGGAGATGGGGAAGTAAGGGGAAGTCGGCAGAGTGGAGATGGGGAAGTAAGGGAAGCGCAGAGTGGAGATGGGGAAGTAAGGGGAAGCGGCAGAGTGGAGATGGGAAGTAAGGGAAGTCGGCAGAGTGGAGATGGGAAGTAAGGGGAAGTCGGCAGAGTGGAGATGGGAAGTAAGGGGAAGACGGCAGAGTGGAGATGGGGAAGTAAGGGGAAGACGGCAGAGTGGAGATGGGGAAGTCAGGGGAAGACGGCAGAGTGGAGATGGGGAAGTAAGGGGAAGACGGCAGAGTGGAGATGGGGAAGTAAGGGGAAGACGGCAGAGTGGAGATGGGGAAGTAAGGGGAAGACGGCAGAGTGGAGATGGGGAAGTAAGGGGAAGTCGGCAGAGTGGAGATGGGGAAGTAAGGGGAAGACGGCAGAGTGGAGATGGGGAAGTAAGGGGAAGACGGCAGAGTGGAGATGGGGAAGTAAGGGAAGACGGCAGAGTGGAGATGGGGAAGTAAGGGGAAGACGGCAGAGATGGAGATGGGGAAGTAAGGGGAAGTCGGCAGAGTGGAGATGGGGAAGTGAGGGGAAGTCGGCAGAGTGGAGATGGGGAAGTAAGGGGAAGACGGCAGAGTGGAGATGGGGAAGTAAGGGGAAGTCGGCAGAGTGGAGATGGGGAAAGTAAGGGGAAGTCGGCAGAGTGGAATGGGGAAGTAAGGGGAAGACGGCAGAGTGGAGATGGGGAAGTAAGGGGAAGTCGGCAGAGTGGAGATGGGGAAGTAAGGGAAGCGCAGAGTGGAGATGGGGAAGTAGAGGGGAAGACGGCAGAGTGGAGATGGGGAAGTAAGGGGAAGTCGGCAGAGTGGAGATGGGGAAGTAAGGGGAAGACGGCAGAGTGGAGATGGGGAAGTAAGGGGAAGTCGGCAGAGTGGAGATGGGGAAGTAAGGGGAAGTCGGCAGAGTGGAGATGGGGAAGTCAGGGAAGTCGGCAGAGTGGAGATGGGGAAGTAAGGGGAAGTCGGCAGAGTGGAGATGGGGAAGTGAGTGGAAGTCGGCAGAGTGGAGATGGGGAAGTGAGGGGAAGTCGGCAGAGTGGAGATGGGGAAGTAAGGGAAGTCGGCAGAGATGGACAAGGGGAAGTAAGGGGAAGTACACGGCAGAGTGGAGATGGGGAAGTAAGGGGAAGACGGCAGAGTGGAGATGGGAAGTAAGGGGAAATCGGCAGAGTGGAGATGGGGAAGTAAGGGGAAGTCGGCAGAGTGGAGATGGGGAAGTAAGGGGAAGTCGGCAGAGTGTAGATGGGGAAGTAAGGGGAAGACGGCAGAGTGGAGATGGGGAAGTAAGGGGAAGACGGCAGAGTGGAGATGGGGAAGTAAGTGGAAGTCGGCAGAGTGGAGATGGGGAAGTAATGGGAAGACGGCAGAGTGGAGATGGGGAAGTAAGTGGAAGTCGGCAGAGTGGAGATGGGGAAGTAAGGGGAAGACGGCAGAGTGGAGATGGGGAAGTAAGGGGAAGACGGCAGAGTGGAGATGGGGAAGTAAGGGGAAGTCGGCAGAGTGAGATGGGGAAGATAAGGGGAAGTCGCATAGATGGGAATAGGAACGCAGAGTGGAGATGGGAAGTACAGGGGAAGTCGGCAGAGTGGAGATGGGGAAGTAAGGGGAAGTCGGCAGAGTGGAGATGGGGAAGTAAGGGGAAGTAC
>CM065729.1:680000-685000 GCA_033310375.1 Conus canariensis | reverse complement strand
TTTGCATCACTGGATGTCTACAGTTCTGTTTGTCTGAATGATATGAATGAATGAATGAATGAATGTACACTTGAGAAAAGAAGGGGAAAACCGCGAGGATAAATTCAGAAAATAGTGGAACGCAACCAGGAAAAAAAGAGTTAAAAAAGATAGAGGTAGAAAAAGACAAAGCTAGACCTAACACACTCCTTCATGTCACTGCTTTTATCAACAAATTACATAAACACAATAGAGGTAGAAAAAGACAAAGCTAGACCTAACACACTCCTTATGTCACTGCTTTTATCAACAAATTACATTACATACACACGAGCACTCTCACCCAAGACACATAAAACCGTCTCGTCTTCCGAGTCACCAACGCCCTGTTTATGAACCATGGCATCAACACATCCGGAGGATCGATCTCCAAACCCTCCATAATTTCTCCGCTGGGCGCTTCTTCGCCAACTTCACCCATCCCCATCCCGCAAGTGGCACCAAGGGCTCGGTGCCAGGGCAAAACTGCAGTTTCATCTGTGATGAAAGCTCGACTTCCGTTCGACTTGCGAGGATCCCCCTGATTGGACAAATACTCCATGCTTCAGTTCCTCTAGCGAAACGGAAGACATGATGACTTCTTCAGGGAGGATGGTGATGCTGTATGTTTCCCGTCGTTCTTCTTATGTCACTCGACTCCTACAATCCTATATTGTTTTTCATTTTGCTTCAGCGTGGGTGAAGATACCATCTACAATGAAACTCTTTCGTATAAATGCTGTGGTTTGGAAAGCTGGTCGTTGACCAATGTTGATTTGGGGATTGAAGAACAGAAACAAACACCGGCCTCGTTTCTTTTTTCTGACAATTGGATATGAAGAGGCCGTTAGGGTCTCCAAGAAATACACACACACACACACACACGCGCGCGCGCGCGCGCGCACGCACGCACGCACGCATGCACGCACACACACACACACACACACACACACACCAAAAAGAGAGAGCAGAGAAGAGAGAGAGAGAGAGAGAGAGAGAGAGAGAGAGAGAGAGAGAGAGAGAGTAATGGGGGTCTAAACACGGACATATTAACGAACCGTTTGTCCGACGAAAAAAATAGCAGAAATCACAAAGACAGAACGAAAGAAAGAAAGAAACAAAGGGAACGATAAAGAAAAGGACAACAGCATAAACATGACGAGCACATGTTTGAAGCGTGTTTGTCAGTGATCATCATCATCATCATCATCATCATCATCATCATCATCATCATCATCATCATCATCATCATCATCAATAACATCATCATCATCATTGTTGCTGTTGTAGTTGTTGTTTTGCTTTTTTATTATCTAAGCAATAATCGATGCAGGAGACACTTCGATGCCACAGAATCGTGGTCTTTTACCTTGACTGATTGATAGCATATTTCCCATACATATGGTAATCCAGTAAACACACACACACACACACACACACACACACACACACACACACACCACACACACACAACACACACACACGCACGCACGCACGCCGCACCACACACACACACACACATACACACACACACACACACACACACACACACACACACACACACACACACACACACAAATGAAAGCATAAAAGCACAAAAAGCACATTGGTATGAGGTGAAGGTTTTTAGATATCTTAGAGCTTTGTGATAAAGCAGGGACATATTCCAGCATCAGTATGTCTGAAGAGGACACCAACACATCAGGATGTCTTGAAGAGGACACCAACACATCAGTATGTCTTGAAGAGGACACCAACACATCAGTATGTCTTGAAGAGGACACCAACACATACAGTTAATAGACATGGCTCTCAATTCCAGGAATCAGTATGTCCTGAAGAGGACACCAACACATCAGTATGTCTTGAAGAGGACACCAACACATCAGTATGTCTTGAAGAGGACACCAACACATCAGTATGTCTTGAAGAGGACACCAACACATCAGTATGTCTTGAAGAGGACACCAACACATCAGTATGTCCTGAAGAGGACACCAACACATCAGTATGTCCTGAAGAGGGCACCAACACATCAGTATGTCTTGAAGAGGACACCAACACATCAGTATGTCTTGAAGAGGACACCAACACATCAGTATGTCCTGAAGAGGACACCAACACATCAGTATGTCCTGAAGAGGACACCAACACATCAGTATGTCTTGAAGAGGACACCAACACATCAGTATTGTCTTGAAGAGGACACCAACACATCAGGATGACTTGAAGAGGACACCAACACATCAGTATGTCTTGAAGAGGACACAACACATCAGTATGTCTTGAAGAGGACACCAACACATCAGTATGTCCTGAAGAGGACACCAACACATCAGTATGTCTTGAAGAGGACACCAACACATGCAGTTTAAATAGACATGGCTCTCAAATTCCAGGCATCAGTATGTCCTGAAGAGGACACCAACACATCAGTATGTCTTGAAGAGGACACCAACACATCAGATGACTTGAAGAGGACACCAACACATCAGTATGTCTTGAAGAGGACACCAACACATCAGTATGTCTTGAAGAGGACACCAACACATCAGTATGTCTTGAAGAGGACACCAACACATCATATGTCCTGAAGAGGACACCAACACATCAGTATGTCTTGAAGAGGACACCAACACATCAGTATGTCTTGAGAGGACACCAACACATCAGTATGTCTTGAAGAGGACACCAACACATCAGTATGTCTGAAGAGGACACCAACACATCAGTATGTCCTGAAGAGGACACAACACATCAGTATGTCTTGAAGAGGACACCAACACATCAGTATGTCCTGAAGAGGACACCAACACATCAGTATGTCTTGAAGAGGACACCAACACATCAGGATGTCTTGAAGAGGACACCAACACATCAGTATGTTTTGAAGAGGACACCAACACATGCAGTTTAAATAGACATGCTCTCAATAACATTTGGTGGAAATAGAGTTCTCTCCATGTTCACATAGTGCTGAACAGCACAGAGTGAAATACAGTTCATTTTTGTTTTTGTTTTGTTTCACACAGTGGACAAACTATATCTAGAATGTTATTCTCTAGACCCCTAGTTGTGCGCTTTTAGTGCTGATAAAATTAAGCCATATCTTGGCAGAGAGAGAGAGAGGAGAGAGAGAGAGAGAGAGAGAGAGAGAGAGATCATGAAACTTAACCATATATAGCCTGCGATTTCTTTCAGGCGAGTACCCATATTCCCATGTCCCGTCTATATCTCATCCTGGAACATTCGATCAATGTCCAGACATCACGACAGAAAAAGCCAGCCCTTGGGCAAGATATACCTCTTTTTTCGTCTTGATATTGATTCCTTCCGTCATAGTTTTCAAGTTTGTCACGGTCTCCCGGGGTGCAAAATCGCGTGACTGTCAGCCGCTTGATGAAATCGGGGAAGCATATATCAAATACATCAATGTAGTGTCAATAAGTCAGGGTCTGCGTTTGGATCAGGCAGGACAAATTAGGGAAATGGCACTGTGACTGCAGTGGATTTTTTTTTCTTTTTCTTAGTGTTACCACGTCTTGATCAGACTCTGCAACTATCACACAGTGTTAATGCATGCTTTTGTGTGGATGTACAGAAATCTTCTTATATCAATCTCATTATTTGTTTACTTAGAATGTTATGCCCTCTTTAACATTGCTTGTGTCAAATATATATGGCGCTGACTTTAAGGAAAAAAAGGGACAGAAACATATATTTGATAAACAGTTACAAAGGACTAAGCAGGTATATTTGTAAAATCTGCAACGACTGAAAAACCAAATATTATAAAGAAATTAAATATAAAATGAGGCAGGGAACAGTAAATAATAAACAATAAACAAGTAGGGTAACTCTTGCTCCCACAAGAAAACATAACTCCAACGGAATGCTGCTTACGACACCGAATCGCCTAGCAGACATGACAGCACAGAGCACACAAAACAAACGAAGAAGTTTGGGGATCTTTCCTTGTTTGTTCTGTGTGCTCTGTGCTGTCATGTCTGCTAGGCGATTCGGTGTCGTAAGCAGCATTCCGTTGGAGTTATGTTTTCTTGTGGGTGCAAGAGTTACCCTACTAATTTATTGTTCAAACATTATAGGTTTTGTCACTGGCAGTATTATTCGAAATTTTTGAGACATAAATAATCATCAGCGCAAAGAAACCACAATCATATCCTATTCAGAGATATCTCATGCTGTTTAGTGAATTTAAAACCCTGAACCCGACAGTCATTGTTGAATTGTTCTCTGTCTCTCTCTGTCTCTGTCTCTCTCTCTGTCTCTGTCTCTCTCTCCCTCCCTCCCTCTCTCTCTCTCTCTCTCTCTCTCTCTCTCTCTCCCCCCCCCCCTTGTGTAAACATTGGTACTTTATAAACAGTGTTTTTATGATGACAAAGTACATAATGCTACATATACTACACAATTCAACCATGACTGTGGATCACAACAGTAACAGTGACCACATTAGGGCAAGAATAGCATGTCACCATAGATGAACAAGTCGTGGTTTTTTTGGGGTTTTTTTTCGTGGATTGAAAGGAACTATACCAACAAAAAACGTATAGCAATGACCACAGAGGCAGAGTAAAGCGATCCCCAGGACCGGCCGATCCCACCTGTTAACCTTTGCCGTGCTTCAAGCCTGTCATCTTCGTGGAAAATGGAGGAGACCTACCATCCTGAACACCTCCTCCATTGTATATGTGTGTGAAGTCAGTTGGGAGGGGTGTGGGCGGTCGGGGACAGAGGTTGGGTGGAAGCGAGAAGAGAGAGAGAGAGAGAGAGAGAGAGAGAGAGAGAGAGAGAGAGAGAGAGAGAGAGCACCCGCCCCACACCACACTAAACAGCGTGCGCTGTTAAATGTAGATCTAAACATACTGTTACAGGAGAGACAGAGAGAGAGAGAGAGAGAGAGAGAGAGACCGACACCAGAGAGAGAGACGAAAAAGCGAGAGAAGTGTTGAAACATGTAATAA
>CM065729.1:672500-675000 GCA_033310375.1 Conus canariensis | reverse complement strand
GAAGGCCTTGCAGACCTCAATAGAAATGGAATAGCTCGAGCGTTGGCACTAGCATGTGATTGTCTGGTCTGTAAAACATAAAACAAATGTTCAAGGAAGAACGAAAGGAGTTCAGCAGCAGTTGAACAACGTTGTTCATTTGTCAAGAAACTTGATCTTCTATCAACCCTCCAAAAGTCCGTCCACTGGTCTGACTCTCAACAACAACACATCAGAACAATTACCTTGACCAGTTTCTTTCAACGGAATACAAATTTGAATCAACCGACTATTTGTGCTATTTGGGTATAGGCTTTGATAGAATGCAGACCTTAAGAACTGTGCTGGTAACATTGTCCTTTGATGTCAAAATAGCCTGCCTACCATCAAGCATTGAACAGCATCATCGGTACCCACTGTATCATGCAATTGTACTTAATGTAATTGATTATGGACTATGACTTGCAACACAGTACAAGAGCAATCTCCTTAAAGTAAAAAGAAATCAAAATAAAGCAATGAGACTGATCTTAGGACTACAAAGGACGCACCAATTAAAACTGTGCAATACCTCTTGACCTTCCTTTAATGCAGGTCAGATGCAAGCTAGACCAGGTGAAGGCATGTTTAAATGCACTTCAAATTGCCCCAAACCGACTCCACGTAGCAATCAAGGAACCAAAGGCACTCGTCTGGGACGTGGAAAATCATGGATGGGACAGGCAGAAGACAATATAGAGCATCCGTGTAAGTAATCAGAACTCACTTCAATCACCTCTGCCAAACTGCCATTGCTCCAGTGCATATACACTGAAGGTTCCATCACCAAAGGTAAGTTACGTTATGCTGGGAATGCATAGTGAATCAAAATGGCCGAACTGTTTGGTAAGACTTGAGAATGATCTTAAAGCCAACGTTGTGAACTCCTAAAGATTTGGGCTGACTCATACGGGACATGTCCCGTGGCAGACACAAATGACCAAAGACAAGCGAACTGGGATAAGACTTTGAATCTCTCAGGACCGCCAGTTTTCACTACAAACGTATATGAACTGGTAAGTGTGCAATAACCAAACGATGCAAGCGTGTAAAGTGGGAGTCCATAGATATTGTGTGTGTGTGTGTGGTGTGCGCGCGCGCGCGCGTGTGTGTGTGTGTGGGGGGGGGGGGGTTGTGGCAGTTGCTGTTGTTGTTACTGATATATAATTACTATGTCATCTTCTGAACACTCCCTTTACACACACACACACACACACACACACACACACACACACACACACACACACACACACACACACACAACACACACACACATATCAGTGTGATCAAAATCAAAATGTGCCCTGTTTCTTTCCCAAGCTGGAGGAGAAATCAAGGCCACCTTCGCTAATGTCTCAGAACTGACTGTTGATTCTTTCAAAAGATTTTCTTATCAGAACCAATACTAGAATATGACAAAATAATCTGAGCTCTTTTTGGATAATGATATTCAGGTTTTATAGCAATCTCATTTTCGTTCACACCTATGAGCGTTGAACACTTCATTACATATTTGGCAGGTGTTAGCTTTCTATGTTCGTCTAATGGTAGAATGTTAATTTCCGTAGAAGTTCGGTAAGTTGAAGCATGGAACGGAAGACCAAGACATAATTTATGGCTTTACTATCCATGCTTTGCAGCTTTTGTAACAGGTGTTTAGGGGCACTGAAGAAAGCCTCTTGTGCACAGCATAATTTTGATCGGATCAGTGATGTGACTAAATGTTTTAAAGTGTTTATATCCTGACGCAGCTTTGTTTACTGATACTTTTCAGAAAGTTTAGTGTTTTTTAGCTTTATTCAGAAGGTACTGAATATGAAAGTTCCACGTTAATTTAGATGTTAAATATACTCCTAAAATTTAACTGAAGATTTGTAGTCAAGCGTGACTGCATCCATTTTAAGAGAGAGCAAATCGCTTGCATCGGCGCCATTGTTAAATAACGCCATGTATATTTTCTGACAAGAAAACGTTATACCATTCTGAAATATGTATCGACCAAGCTGACCAACCGAATATTTTATCTTATTATGTAAAAATCCATATACAAGAAAAATATCCTCAACATCTTAAAGTTTACACAAATGGTTCGGTATTGTCTAATAATCAGTGAGGTTCTGCTTTTGTTATACCATTACAAACAGTTGAAGAGATATATTCCATCAGAAAAGGCAGAGCAATATTTGTCGCAGAAATGATAGCTGTTATTATGGCGTTGTCACATTTAATTGACTTGCCACAATCAATATTTAAGTAGTTCTTTGCGTGGATTCAAGGTCTCTTCTGCAAACCATAACGTTTCCAAAAACCGTTTCGAACGACTTTCTTGTAAATGAAAATGCCATCTTATTCATGTTTTGATATGTATAGGAACTGATGTCACCTTCTGTTGGATTCAATTGCATTGTGGTGTTTAGGTTAATGAGCTAGCTGACAGACGCGCAAAGAGAGGAACCAGAAATGAAAAGTGCGCCACGGTATT
>CM065729.1:657500-667500 GCA_033310375.1 Conus canariensis | reverse complement strand
CATAAATTTTAAGCTGCTAGCACATTTGGATCTCTTTCGGTCTGTTTATTGTAGAGTTCGGTGCAATATTCAGTTCACATTTTTATAATATCTTCTCCCTGTGGGAGACAGTTGCGTCTTTATCCTAAACGATGTTTACTGTATTTATGTTTTGTTTGGTCAAGTCCAGTACAAACTTAAAAGCCTTATTTGTGTCTATGTTGTCTATATTTATTTTCAATATCCTAGCACTATTGTTGATCTAGCTTTCTTTGAGTTCTTCATTTATTCAGTATTCTCTTGTTTATAGCACAATATTAATCCCGCAATATCTTCTTGAATGGTTTTATTGTCGTTTTAGCTGTATCTAGGAGTTGTGTAACACTAAGTTATGAAATGATAGGTAGATAGATCGATAGATAGACAGATCGATAGATAGAAAGGTAGATAGACAAATAGATATTTATTTTTGGTAACTCAGTTTTTCTTTTAAATGTTCACCGATCTGTTCCCCGAACGTTCTATAAGCTGTCTTTCTATAAGCTGTCTTTCTATAAGCTGTCTTCTTCACCTTCCTGCAAATCAGTTCAAGGAAACGTCCGATGATGCAAAACTTGACACATACACACCCGTTGCTTTTACCTTATTTATCTGACCTGATAGCCTGTACATTTATGCATCCTACCAGGACAAACATGTCAGAGTCCTCCGCATGCCTTCCTTAAGTCTGCTAACTTTTAAGCTGAAAGCTAACATTGATGAAAGGAAATTTCTCAAAACTCGCAAAGAGACGAGACACACCTTCTATCTGAAATGCATGAGGCTCCTTTCTTTCCATACGTCCAGTTTAATATCTCTAGTCAACAACAGATTCGTGTCTGTCTCTTGAATCTTTAGAACTTGGAAACGTTAGCTTTCTCAGTATGGACAGCAACAGTAGTATATCTTAATATTTCCATTGCCAAAATTAATATCTAAAAGGCATTAGAACGAAATATCTTACAAGCCAGTTCTTGCTGAATTATTTGGTTCTCAAGTGAGAGAGAGAGAGAGAGAGAGAGAGAGAGAGAGAGAGAGAGAGACAGACAGACAGACAGAGAGGCAGACAGAGAGAGAGAGAGAGAGAGAGAGAAGAGAGACAGAGAGAGAGAGAGAATGAATGGATGAGTGAATGAATGAATGAATGATTTTTTTTTCAATAAAGTTTTTGCCCCTCAGAGAGAGAGAGAGAGAGAGAGAGAGAGAGAGAGAGAGAGAGAGAGAGAGAGAGAGAGAGAGAGAGAGAGAGAGAGAGAGAGAGAGAGAGAGAGAGAACTCAGAACTCAGAATATTTTACTTGACAGGCCACAGGCCCATATCAAAGTGAGTGATCAAGGTCAAAATAAATCGGTACAAGTCACTCTTAACGAAACCTCAGCTGAATGGTGTTCACAGTTAACAAAGAAGACATTCATGAAGCAACTGCAGCATTAATTATTCCGTTCCTAACAGCCATAGCTCTATAAATGAAATTACGAACACTCGTAATAGTGGTCTCAATAGAACAGGCTAACAACATGGACATTTTGAATAGAGAAGGGTGTTTGTAATATTTAGCTGGAATCAACTCAAGGCGCAACTTCTCGTACAAAGGAAAAACCAGTAGAAAATGAAGCTCAGTTTCCGGTGCTTCCTTACAGTGTGGACAGAAAATGTCATGGTTTCTATTGCGATCAGTATATCGTAAAAAGTGGCATCGTAAAGGCGACATTCCTAACCGAAACCTTGAAAGTAACCTGCGGATGTTAACATGTTTAATTACACAGAGGTAGGGACTTCGAACAGGAGACTGGTTATATGACCGATAAACATCGTACAACTCATGCGATTCAATAGCTGAATGCCAGTCTTGGATGTAACAATCACTTAAACGTTTCTTGAATTCTACAATAAAAGCTTTCACATTACCAACACTTTGCATTTCCCATACAATTCCAAACCCGAATCTATAAAGAACATAGCAAACAGAGAGAGAGAGAGAGAGAGAGACAGAGAGAGAGAGAGAGAGAGAGAGAGAGTGAGTGAAAGAGACAGAGAGACAGACAGAGACAGAGACAGAGACAGACAGAGACAGACAGAGAGAGAGAGAGAGAGAGAGAGAGTGAGTGAGTGAAAGAGACAGAGAGACAGACAGAGACAGAGACAGAGAGAGAGAGAGAGAGAATGAATGGGTAAGTGAATGAATGAATGAATGAATATTTTTTTTCAATACAGTTTTTGCCCCTCAGAGAGAGAGAGAGAGAGAGAGAGAGAGAGAGAGAGAGAGAGAGAGAGAGAGCGAAAGAGAGAGTTATGAACAAACATTCGTGTGGCCAGTATTTTGCAATGCCCGTGTCTGATACTCACGAATATCTCAAGTCGTATTAAGTTTGATTGTGATAAGCTCTGGAACCTTGCCGGTTTGTTCTTTTCTGCTACCTTTCGCACGAGAATCAGTCTGGTATACTACTGTCAGAATTGGGCGATACAACCTGAAAAAAGCAAGCGACTGACTGTCCTCAAACCATTCCGTCTGCGGCCAGTAAAACAGCACAGAACTATATCTTGAGGCGGCTCCAATCAACCCTAAGACAAAAACGTTGATTCTATTTGTCACACACCATTTAGTGGGAACGGCATTCCGCCTAGACTGCCAAGGGAGATTATTGAGCTCCTTTAGAGCTCCGTCGTACCCACTGTGGTTAATTTGCCCAGGGCAGCTTCTTAGCAGAGGCAGTGAAGCGAGCGTGCAGCCCCATGACCAAACTCTTTCATCAAGGGTGGATAATCAGCTTGTATGGTGGTGAGGTTGTACTGCAAGAGAGGTGAAAGTTTTGTATCCAGAGTCGTAAATACCTGGATCTGAGCCGTTATGTGGAACAAAAGTCCCAGTCACCCGCACATTCTCTACTTAAGCTTTCTTCCTGTCCTTTTATGGCTGGAGAGGTGGTGCAAAGATTCCTTGGTACTTCATCGTTTCTTCACTGAAAAGTGCATGTTCTTCAAAATATGTTGTCGATTAAAATAAGGCATATTTTTTCCGGACCCAGATTGCACTTTTAAGAGGAAAACCCCTAAGGGAGGTTAGCAATGAATTTAAGAATTCCACGTTCTCAATTTTGTAAATGTAGTCTCTCTCTCTCTCTCTCTCTCTCTCTCTCTCTCTCTCTCTCTCACCACACACACACACACACACACACACCACACACACACACACACACACACACACAACAACACACACACACACACACACACACCACACACACACGTGCATAATTGGCGCGCTTACAATATTTTCGTCCTCCGTTTCCCTCTACCTTCAAAGGTACTTACATGTCGGAGGGCAAGACCCTAAGGAGTTTTGTCTGTTTGTTTGTTTTTGACCTTCCAAGCCATTTCTTTCCGTGTGCCTGAATATCAACAGTTCCTTGACACAAGTAATACTACAGGGAGATATAGCTTGTCTGTTTGTGTCATCGATATCCCCTGAATCGGCGACAGTGTTCTTCTCGTGCGGCTAGTAAGGTGTAGACTTTCTTTGGGGAAGCAGTAGAAATGGTACGCGATTAGAGAGAGAGAGAGAGAAGAGAGAGAGAGAGAGAGAGAGAGAAGACAGAGACAGAGACAGAGAGAGACAGACACAGAGACAGAGACAGAGAGACAGAGAGAAGGGGGGGAGGACACGTGCCAAACACCGATCCCCTCCTTCAGAGTTTTCATGCATGTGTCTGCCCCAAAACTCTGAAGAAAGTGACAGATTGCTGGAGGGCAATCTCAGAGCAATCATGGGTGAGAAAGAGTATGAATCTATCAGCAGAATGATTTACAGTTTTGAGAAAAAGATAACAAAGCAAACTTTTGGGATTCAGGTAGTCAACCGTGTTTGGACAGGTGGTCACGTGCTACCTACTGCAGTGTGTGTTACTGTGTTGGTGCAAGAGGTTCTTTCTTTTTCAGATATTATGCCGATGGACGGATGGACAGATGGTGACGAATGGACAGATGGGTGACGAATGGACAGATGGGTGACGAATGGACAGATGGGTGACGAATGGACAGATGGGTGGCGAATGGACAGATGGGTGACGAATGGACAGGTGACTGGATGGTGACGAATGGACAGATGGGTGGCGAATGGACAGATGGGTGACGAATGGACAGATGGGTGCAAGGAGACTGGCAGCAGACAGCTGGGGCACAGAAAGCGGTCAGCATCTGCTGTGGAAAGTCAGCTTGGCTTTTGTTGCCATTTTGTTTTACAATGCCATGTCTGTGTCTGTGACTTTATGACGTATAACGAAGACACAGATGTCAAATGAATCACTTGTCTGTTCCACGTTGTGTATTAAAGATTTATTTGTATCTTGTTTAGTATGTTTATTTTGTTTGAACTTGACGGATGACAGGATACATTGACGACTGTAAGTAAGTACATTAGTGTACATTGCATACCATTTTGTGTAAAGTTAGTGTTCTGAAAAGCTTAGTGTTCCACACTAGTTACAACAAATGGAAATGATGCCAAAACCCACTTCGTCATTTATGATCCTGAGTGTGAAATCACAAGGCAAACAACAGATTGATGAATCACAAGACAAACAACAGATTGATGAATCACAAGACAAACAACAGATTGATCTTTTTAGAGTTCTGAAATACATTACACATGATGCTTTGCATTTGTATGATGGTGTATCAAATGAACGGGCACAGTCCTACTTGGTCACATTGGGAACTATAACAGATGAAAAGATACAACTCATGCCTGTAAATGCTATCATTTTTCATTGATGTTTGAGTGCCAGGGACACTGGTAATAACTGAACGTGTCACTCAATCATTCAATAAACGTTCAAGCAGGCGCAGTAAGAGGAGCAGAAAGACAGCCATACAATCCCCTAGAAAACAGACATGTCTACCAAAAGTTTTCGACATCTCCTTAGATTGTTTCTGCATTCTGCGAACTTTTGATTGGCAGGGCATGTGAAAAATGCGTGGTATGTAATTCGGCGTTTCTGTCAGAGCACTGACACATTGGAGTGCAGGATAAGACGTCCAGGGTGCTTCTTTTGGCTGTGGAAGTCCAAACAAGATGGCTTCTTCAACGACCTACTTTGTGACTTGTCAGCTGTTTTTCAAACTGATTTGCACGCTTCATACTCACATTCTGTCAAAAGTTTAAAATCCGATAATACTGCTTCATGAATTTTGAAATATAACATGTATGTCATACAGGACATGTGCTTATATTATCATGAGGGTCTTATCTCTTCTGGTTTCAGATCAGGGCATCATGTAGTATCTAGTTTCAAAGAAGTTGTTGTGATATTCACTAGAACACTGATACTATGGGAGCAGTATCATCATGGTGGTAAGTGACCAAAAACTTTAAATTCAGGGTTAAACAAATGTCCAGTTACTTGACATCTTATGTTTTCATGGCTGAACTCAAGAACAGGAAGATAGACAATCACAGAAGCAGGAGTTTCATTTTATGCCTAATCTATATGCAGTTATATAATCACAACTAATTTGACATGTTGGTTCTCTCTCCTCTCTCTCTTCTCCTCTCTCTCTCTCTCTCTCTCTCTCACACACACACACACACACACACACACACACACACACACACACACCCGCCCACACACACACACACACACACACACACACACACACACACACACACACACACACACACACACACACAACATCGTTTTAACAGATCACACACCTTGTGTATGGAAGTATCACTAGCAGACAATTTTGATAAATGTAAAAACATAATCCATACTGACAAATAAGTCGGTAAACAGAGGGATGAAATATGTGCTAAAACTTCATAGTGCCTAAAAAGTGAGCACATAACGCAACCGGGGAGGGCGTATAGGCCGTTCGCCTTTCGTTAAACGTGACAGAGCAGCCCAGTCATTTACATCACTGGATGGAATTCTTTCACCTCTCAGGCAGAAAACAGCTCCACATACATTCATTATCTACACTTGAGGTAACTTGAAGGAAAGGCTTTACTATGGGCTAGGCAACCCTCTCCACAGCTTCAACTGTTTTGCGGAAATTTAACCACAGTGGGAAACTGTCGCCATAAAGTTGGCCAATAATTTGACATGGCTGCCTCGGCTGAATGCCACTGCTGCTAAATGGTGCCTGATAAATTGTCGACATAAAAGTCTTGCCACTAGCTCTCTGGCAGAACCCAAAGACATCGTTCTGCGCTGAGGTGGGTTGGAGGCAGGCAAGCACTACGATCTTCAACCAGGTTCATGGAATACTAATGAGCAGCCTTACTGACCTTTAGGCTGCTGGAAGTCAGCGCCTGATGAGAACATACCAGTATTGTTTAAGATTCATAGAAAATGAACTTCAATTAAAAATGTTCTTGGATGAAAATAACAGGTATGCATATGCGTTCTCTCTCTCTCTCCCTCTCTCTCTCTCTCTCTCTCTCTCTCTCTCTCTCTCTCTCTCTCTCAAGCACGTATGCAGCCAAACACACACACACACACACACACAACACATACACACGCACACACGCACTCACGCACGCACACTCACGCACGCACACGCACGCACGCACACACACGCACGCACACGCACGCACGCACTCACACACACACACACACACACACACACACACACCGCACACACACACACACAAACACATTACTTTCCAGTTTAGTCAGGATCGACCCTAAAGAAAAATATGAAAGTTTTTAACGTGGCGTACCTATAGGGGAGGAGGGGAACGGCATACGTGGAGGGAAGGGGCAACATGGTGATGAATGATTTGCACGTTTACAAATTGCTTCCTCGCCCCCTCGTCCAGATACCTCATCCACCCCTCTCCATAACGGAAGGCATTCTCTTAGGCATTTTCAGCAAGGAGAGATAGTGGATTTTCTTTTCAACCGTCCACTCTGATTCCCCCATATGTCTAATCGCCATCTCTTTCTTGAAACAGGTAATAACCACTGGGAGCCACAACCAATCGTGCTGCCAAACACATTCTCATGAATTTGTATGAGTATTCTTTTTGTGGTCTCATATAGTGTGATCCCCCCCCCCCCCCCACCCACCCACCCACCACTCCCCTCCTCGAAACGGAGGAAATAGTATGCGATCAAGCAGGAAGAGAAATTAGAGTGCCACATACAGATCCAACAAAAACAACATCAACAACAACAACAACAACAACAACAACAACGACAAACCCAATAAGAGGTAAATCCTCGGGCAAGGGGATCTTGTGTCTAATACCGCTCCCCTCTCATTCAAAGTTTTCAGTTTTGGTAACTGCCACCAGTGTTTGGAAAAAAGTGAGAAACTGATGAGGGAAAGTTATGGATAGGAAAGGATAGTGATCTATCAGCCACATGATAAAGGCTTCAAAGCAATCCGTTTTGGTGTCAAGAAGTCTAGTGACTGTGCTTGCATAGTATAGAAATTTAGTCTGCATCAGAGAGTACACTGGAGCAAGAATTCATTTTCCAGGAATCATCCACATTGATGAATAGCAAGGAGAATGATACAGGCAGCAGTGTTACTGAAAACGATCAGGATTTTGTTATTGACAGTCATCGGAGAGTAGTGTTTGTTATGTCTGTTGTTTGTCATATCTGAAAATAACATATTTGTCGAACACTTATGAGTCTGTTTTGTATTGTGAATTAAAGATGATTTACTTTGCATGGTGTTGGGGAAGGGGGGGGGGTTCTCGTGTGAGTGGGTTCGTGTGTGTGTGTGTGTGTGTTTCCTTTGTATTCTGGCTTGATGAGTGACAAATCAGTAACTACACACACACACACACACACACACACACACACACACACACACACACACACACATATATATATATATATATATATATATATATATATATCATGAACAATATAAAAATGTCCTTAAAAAATCTGAAAATGCTCAACCCCTTGGGGAGCAACATCTGTTAAAAATATTTTTTTTAATGAAGTATTAAAATCTACAAGCTTGTTTCAAGCCTTGCTATCATCCTGATGATAGCAAGGCTTGAAACAAGCTTGTAGATTTTAATACTTCATTTAAAAAAAAAAATATATATATATATATATATATAATAATATATATTCAATTATAAAACAAAGCTTGCTCTTATGTCTTAGATTGAAAAAATAGGGGGAGATAAGCATTCATATCTGCAGTGGTAGTTAATTCTGCCTAACTAACAGTATGTGCTTGAGTGGGTGATTGGGGAATAATAAATGCTTCTCAAAATGAGCCTTCAGCAAGCTTATTGTCTCCAAGGGGGAGACAATCTCCAATGGGGAGGAAACTCACCAATATATAACTCCTGGTCAGATACCGGTATTTCGAAACCTGAATGTTTCTCCTCAGTGACCGCGGAAAGTGGTAACTTAACTCCTCTGCCTTTTCTGTTTTAAGAAGAATGCTATCCCAGAAAAAGGCTGGTGTGCAATACAGTAGTGTTTTTGTTGAGTTTTCAAAAATCCAACCAAAGGTGCCACCTAAAAAGCAAAAGAAGATCACGAAAGAGCAAAACAAACCAGATATGAATGCTTATCTCCCCCTATTTTTTCAATCCTTGACATAAGAGCAAGCTTTGTTTTATAATTGAATATTTCATGCAGTCATTGCAACACCAAGCTGCTCTGTAAGTTGCTGGAATGGTGCTCGGTTACTTATCCTTGGAATTTATTAGTCTATTATACATACTAATATACATACACACATATATATATATATATATATATATATATATATATATATATATATATATATATGGAGACTATAAGCTTGCTGAAGGCTCATTGTGAGAAGCATTTATTATTCCCCATTCACCTTTTCAAGCACATACTGTTAGTTAGGCAGAATTATCTACCACCGCAGATATGAATGCTTATCTCCCCCTATTTTTTCAATCTAAGACATAAAAGCAAGCTTTGTTTATAATTGAATATTTCTTGCAGTCATTGCAACACCAAGCTACTCTGTAAGTTGCTGGAATGGTGCTCAGTTACTTATCCTTGGAGTTTATTTGAGAGAGAGTGAGTGAGTGAGTAAATAGATAAATAAATAGATAATGCGATTCTCAAAATCTCTAGAAATAGCTCACACATTGTACTTTATATTTTTGTGAATGTGTGCACAATGCACACATTTAATTTGGTAGGTCACATCAGGGATTATAATGGATGAAATTACAGAACCCTCGTACGTGGATGCTGTCATTCTTTCTGAGACCGAGCAGGGCGACTTATAACAGCTGAAAGAGTCATTCCGTGATCCAATGAGTGTTTAAACATGTACAGTAGAGCAATGAGTAAAGACGCGTCTTCCCAGCTAGAAGGACATGTTTATGATATTCACCGGAATCTCACTGGAATGTTTCTACTTTCGTGGAACTTTTGGTTGGCAGAACTAATACATCAAACGGGAAAGAGGACGAAGTTTAGGATGCTTCTAGTGGCTGTAGATGGTTTCATCAACGGAGCTGTCTCTGCTGCCTAGCTTCCTGACTTGACAATTATGCTGCCAACTGATTGTATGCTCCAGGTTTCCATTTTGAAAGAAAAAAATGTAAGCAGAGGACATCAAGGAAGAAGAGCAGCAGTTTCAGTTTATAGCACGTATAAGTGGCAACTAAATTGACATCTCTCTCTCTCTCTCTCTCTCTCTCTCTCTCTCTCTCTCTCTCTCTCTCTCTCTCTCTCTCTCTCTCTCTCTCTCTCATCGTTTTCCAAAGCGTTGCATCGCTCAGCCATGGTAGACAGTTATGATAATCAGAAACACAGAAACAAAAGCAACTGACATATTGATGAACAGAGGGTGACATATATCAGAAACGGACGCTTCGGAATATAAAAGGGACCCATTAGGCACCGGGAGAGCACGTGTGGTCCACTGAGACTTTTGTGAAGCGTGACGGACCATACCAAGTATCCATGACGTCGGATCCTATCCTTTCACCTCTCTGGCAGTGTGACGGACCATA
>CM065729.1:645000-652500 GCA_033310375.1 Conus canariensis | reverse complement strand
CCCACTTCAAAGTCACCCGCGACACCTGCGTCGCCTATGTCAGAGTCGCTGGGGCTACTCGCATTCACTCCTTCTTCCCACTTCAAAGTCACCCGCGACACCTGCGTCGCCCATGTCAGAGTCGCTGGGGCTACTCGCATTCACTCCTTCTTCCCACTTCAAAGTCACCCGCGACACCTGCGTCGCCTATGTCAGAGTCGCTGGGACCACTCGCATTCACTCCTTCTTCTTCCCACTTCAAAGTCACTTTCGCTGTTAGTCCAGATCAATGTCTGATTCACTCCACTCGTCAGTTTGGGTTGTAAACACATTCAGATTAAACATTTGGTCCACAGTCAAGCTTATATCGCTTTCACTGTTAGAGTGTGACATGGCGATTGTAGTCAGAAGTCGATGGGATGACAGAAAAAAATCGATAGAAAAAAAAATCAGAAATGTCACAAACCGCTCTCCGAAAATGGCGCTGAGAAAGACCCGGATTACGACCGGTTTGTCTTATCACTGTTGTCGACCAAAATAAGGTAGGCACACCAACACAGTTAGCCTACTAACAAACGGGCGGCATAGGGCGGATCAGCAGCCAAAGACGTCGGGCGGAAGAGGGCGGTAAAGTAGGACAACGGTATACCATTATATATTTTGTGACTGTTTCCAGTATGCAGTATTTCTATAGACTCCACCAACTGATTAATAGTTGCTTTTTCTGTGCGCGATCTGACATCACTCAGAGAAAGTTTATCTCATCACGCAAACGATTGTGACTGTGAGGAGAAAATCGTATTTCAGCTACATTATTTCCTAGGCAAACGTATGCAGCTTGTTTCTTTATCAGAGCCTGAGCAGTCCGTCACACCCTCGGTTCCCTACCATTGTCTGCATGTCACACACCCTGTTAACTTCCAAACCTCTCTCTCTCTCTCTCCTCTCTCTCTCTCTCTCTCTCTCTCTCTCTCTCTCTCTCTCTCTCTTTTCATGCACATGTTATTGTGTTTAGTAAGTATGTCTTACGTGAGTACGTGTGTGTATGAGTGTGCGTGCGTATGAGTGTGCGTGCGTATGTGTGCGTGTGCGTGTGCGTGTGTGTATGTGTGTGTGTGTGTGTGTGTGTGTGTGTGTGTGTGTGTGTGTGTGTGTGTGTGTTTCCTACTTCTCTTGCCCTCTTGTCATTATGTCGTTATGCTTTTATTCTCGTGCGACTCTCTCTCTCTCTCTCTCTCTCTCTCTCTCTCTCTCTCTCTCTCTCTCTCTCTCTCTCTCATGGTTCTCCTGGAATGACTTGATATATTATCTACATGACACCCCCCCTCCTACCCGTGGTGACTGGGTTATCATTATGCATCCACCCCCAACCCCCCACCCTACCCCCACCCCTCCATTTGTGCCTTTTTTCCCTGGTGCTTCAAAATCGATTGTCTTACATCTCCTTGGTGTTTTTTGATTGTTAGATTGTTCAAACATGCTCTTTTCCCCGCACCCACTCTCGCCTCTTTCTCCCTCTCTCCCTCTCTCTATCGCCCTTCCCTGCACTCCTTTCGCTCCCGCGTCTCTCTCGCTCTCTCTCTCTCTGTCTCTGTCCCGTCTGTCTGTCTGTCTGTCTGTCTGTCTGTCTGTCTTCTGTCTGTCTGTCTGTCTCTCTCCTCATCCCCTCTCTCATCTCCCTCTCCTCACTCTCTCACTACACAAGCGCCTTTAAGTACATGCTCTCCTTGTCCATCTTCTTATCATGATTTGCTCATATAATTTTATGATATGTATTGTTTCATTATTTTAATCAGCTCTTTCCTGTCTTATATTGCACATATTATTAATGTGTTTGTCTTTAACATGATCTTTTCTATGAGTGGTTTCCCCCTCTCTCTCTCTCTCTCTCTCTCTCCTCTCTCTCTCTCTCTCTCTCTCTCTCTCTCTCTCTTCTTTTCCCCCCCCCCCCCCTCAAATTCCATCTTACTTTCCTAAATACCTTCTACATTTTTTCATGCCTTACGGAAAATGATTACATGTTGTGCCTTGCTCTCTCTCTCTCTCTCTCTCCCCTCTCTCTCTCTCTCTCTCTCTCTCTCTCTCTCTCTCTCTCTCTCTCTCTCTGTGTGCGTGCATGGGTGCGTGCATGTGTGGGTTCCAAATTATGTACGTACTTTGTCATATTCATTTTACTGTCTGTTTTTATACATGCTAATTTTTGTACGTTGTAGTACATTTCCATATATTCCCCCTGCTCAGCCCGCCCTCTCCTTCCCCTCAATTATTGTTATTTTTATTTTTTTTTTTATTTTTTTTTCATTACTCTTCTATTTTCATTTGCTGTTCCTCTATGATTACATGACCGCTTTGCTTGCATCTTTGCTTTCTTACATTAATTGATTTCACTGCATGTTGTAGTCCCTACTCAGGGCGAGGACTGGATGTAAAAAAAGCACGTCAGTGCTTATCTATTATCCTCGTAAATAAATTTTGTCTTGTCTTGTCTTGTCTTGTCTTCTTCTCTCTCTCTCTCTCTCTCTCTCTTCCTCTCTCTTCTCTCTCTCTCTCTCTCTCTCTCACTCTCATCTTCTCAGATGGCGTGTCTCAAATTTGACTTCAGAGGGCTGATCATGGGTAATAAATCAATGATACAAAAGCTATATTTCTGAGTAATACACACGTGGTGTTTTCCCAGTGGGATGTCCACATTTCAGGATGCTGAGGGGGAGGGGTACACAGAGTGTGTTGTAATGTTTTGGGTTAAACGTGTGTGTGTGTGTGTGTGTGTGTGTGTGTGTGTGTGTGTGTGTGTGTGTGTGTGTGTGTGTGTTGTGTGTGTGTGTGTGTTGGTGTGTGGTGGTGTGGTGTGGTGTGTGTGGTGTTGTGTGTGTGTGTGTGTGTTGCGCGCGCGCGCGCTCGTGCGTACGTGCGTGCGTCTGTCTGTCTGTCTGTTTATCTGTCTGTCTGTCTGTGTCTGTGTGTACATACATGAATGCATATGTACGAATGTGTGTACGTGTTTGTGTGTGTGTGTGTGTGCGTGTGCGTGTGCGTGTGTGTGTGTGTGTGTGGTGTGTGTGTGTGTGTGTGTGTGTGTGCATGAGTGCGTGCGTGCGTACGCGTGGTGTGTGTGTGTGTGTGTGTGTGTGTGTGTGTGTGTGTGTGTGTGTGTGTGTGTGTGTGATGCAGAGAGAGAGAGAGAGAGAGAGAGAGAGAGAGAGAGAGAGAGAGAGAGAGCAGACACGTATACACGGTCAGGGACGGTTGAAATATATGCTCATAACAGTGCTATGGAAGTTGTGAGTGTAGCCATGTGGATATGCATGGGCAAGCGACGTTACGCCAGACTACGAAGAATAAACATAACATTGAAACTTGCAGACAGACTCACTTTCGGCGAGCACGAATTTGTGCAAACATGGCTAAGGTCCTCCTGCACCAGAGATATCAGGACATGCAGGCAGGCATTGATTTTTGTTATTCCCAGAGATTAAAGCATGTTCCGGTGTGCTTACTGCCAAAGGCTTTGCTTGTAACTCCTCCCCTGTCTCACAATCTTTTGTCCTTTGCATCAGAATGACTGCCAACGTCATGTATAATCCAGATTAAAGGGCTAGGGAGAGAGAGAGAGAGAGAGAGAGAGAGAGAGAGAGAGAGAGAGAGAGACAGACAGACAGACAGACAGACACAGCCACACACAGAGGGAGACAAGAGACAGAAAGACAAAGAGACAGAGAAAGAGAGAGCCAGAGAGAGAGAGAGGGAGGGGGTGCGGGAAAGGGGGAAGGTATAAGAGAGAGAGAGAGAGAGGGGGGGAGGAGATGAGAGAGAGAGAGAGAGAAGAGAGAGAGAGACGTATCGCCTCCCACAAAGTTGTCAAGTTTGTCAGTGCTTCCTATAAGGAAACCACCAAAACAAGCTCGGAGGAACACCCCTGCAGCTGTCATGCCTCAGAAGTGGCTGGGACCTATCAGTCAAGTGATTAAAGTTGTGAAAGAAAAGAGTTTCACAGTAATCAATGTCGTCATGTGATGCATTTGGTCAAACAGAGAAAATACATCATATTGCAATGTAAAATACGTCAATCGCAATGTCGTCATGTGATCATTGGTCAAACAGAGAATACATCATTGCAATGTAAAATACGTCATATCGCAATGTAAAATATGTCATATCGCAATGTAAAATATGTCATATCGCAATGTAAAATACGTCATATCGCAATGTAAAATATGTCATATTGCAATGTAAAAGATGTCATATCGCAATGTAAAATACGTCATATCGCAATGTAAAAGATGTCAGATCGCAATGTAAAAGATGTCATATCGCAATGTAAAATATGTCATATCGCAATGTAAAATACGTCATATCGCAATGTAAAATATGTCATATCGCAATGTAAAAGACATCATATCGCAATGTAAAAGATGTCATATCGCAATGTAAAATAGTCATATCGCAATGTAAAAACGTCATATCGCAATGTAAAAGATGTCATATCGCAATGTAAAATACGTCCTATCGCAATGTAAAATACATCATCTCGCAATGTAAATACATCATCTCGCAATGTAAAATACATCATATTGCAATGTAAAATATGCCATATTGCAATGTATTTTCTTAGGGAGTTCCTTGTTTCTCGTAAAGTGTACAGATGGATTGATGTATTAAAGGACAACAAGATAATGAAATGATGTATGTCTGTATTTATGTGTCAGCTGCGTTCCCGCTACTAAAACCTGAAAAGAAAGTAACAACAAAGGGGAAAACGGATTATAACAATAAAATTAATCAATTAACTTCAGTGGCGCTACCTAGAACGTTTCTACTTGTTTTCATCGTATAAACGTGGCATGCAACAGCGATTTACATGAATGTACGTAGGATACACAAAGAAGGGATGGCCTGCATAAAGCACCATCTATGAATGCTTTGTGGTCCTTTACAATCAAATGATGATTCACAAGAACTCACAAACAGTGTTTTAGATTGCACAAGGGAAAGACAACGTTGATGCCTGTGAATACCATAATTCTTCAAAATGCATGAAGAAATATTCATCAAACACCAGTGCCAGTCCCGAAGAGAGCACACATTTTCAACATAACTCTTCATTAAGTATACACATTGCAAGTCGTGGATTTATTTCCGGAATGACTAAGATGGGCAACAGCTGTCAATATTTCACTAATGCTTCAGCACACGAAGTCGAGGATTACACTGATACCATTCTATGGAGAGGAGCCATGTTTACGACAATCCACGTCTGTTGGACATGTTTCTGTTTACGACAATTGACGTTATTTGTCGGATATGTTTCTGTTTCCTGGTCACATTTTGAATGGCAGCGTTACTCAAATAGCTTTATTTCCGATTAAGCAAATTGATAAGAGCATTAGTGTCTTTGAAAAGAGTATTTTTACGATGTTCGCCTGCTGGTCAACAAAGTTTCAATCGACATCTGATCCTGACCTCAGTTTGTGACTTGTCAGTTAAATTGTGACCTGAATGCATCTTTGAGATTACAGTTTTGTCTGAACTGAAGACTCCAACAAAACGCTTTTTTCTTTTTTATTTCAATTTTTTTCTGATCTGGCAAACAGCCTGAGGAGAGAAGGCTATCAGGTCAAAGTCCTCACTGCAGAAATTGGAGCTAGGGGGTTTGTAGGAATGTCTGCATACAGCCTCATGAAACAGCTCTCAGTTGCAGGGAGGGAAAAATCCAGAGCCCTGAAAGCAATGGCAGAAGCGGCAGACAGGTGTTCAAGCTGGATCTGGTCAATGAGGAACAAAAGTGAACTTCATAAGGCTTAAATTTCCTACAAATATCAGGTGTCCCTGTGGCTCAGTGGTTAGAGTGCGAGTCGTTAAGTGGAAAATGAGCATGTCCAGAGGGTCATGGGTTCGAATCCCAGCCATGGCTCGTCCCAAGATGGGAAAAAGGGGGCAGCAGAGGGACATCCGGAGTCATGAACCGGGTGTGGCCCAACCCCCCTAGAGTGTCAGGAGATAAGGGCCGAAACACTTGCTTGAAGGGGGCTTCTCTTCTGAGGACTCTCTGCTGCCACGCTCTCCACGAGTTTCTTTCTACTACAAAGCATACACATGAACATATGATTAACAGTCAAATACTTTTTTTTCATTATATACCAGAGTGTAATTACTGATCTTACTGTGTTGATTTAAATCAGGTTTTATTCCATAACATCACTACAGCTAAACATAGAGTCTGGGAATTGCATCATAGTTGATGTCAGCGACATGGCAACATTGCATTTCAACCAGCACCACTCAAGCTACCACTATAACAAAAACAACAAGAAAGACGAGTGATATCTCTAGGGGAAGATTTCAGTGGGTGGCATGGATATTGAGGGTTTCCAATCTTAGCCTCTCCCAAATATGATTGAACTGATTCAGACACAAATGGTTGTTCTTTGATTTGTGTTTTTCTTTAAGAGACAGTAGACTCTCCCACCGCCGATCGTCCATTTGGCTGGCTGATTTCGGGGAGTCGTTCACATCTTGCTGTAATGTTCACACAGAAACTGACAAAGTGTGAGCAGTAAGTCACGATAGCAAGTAAGAAACATATTTACATCCATAATGTGACATAGTTAGTTTGCATCTCTAACACATGAATGAGAAAGAAAAACGCGCCACGTGACAGTGAGCGCAGTTTCATTCTTCTCTTATTATAACATGTGCATGTTATGAACAGGAGTTGAAACTATTATCTTCTCCCCATCTCCAACCTCCACCCCACCACCTTTTCTCCTTGTTTTTCGTCTCCTCCTCCTCCTCCTCCTCCTCCTCCTCCTCCTCCTCCTTCGTCTTCTCACTGGCCAAGAGTTGCGATAAAGTGTAATGCAAGAAAGCAGCAACAAAGTCGATGATTGGAGAGGCAAAACATGCCAGAAATGATCATTTCAGCTACTATATGGTGCACATAAAGTAGCTGAAGATGATTTGGGGGTATGGTGGACAACTGGTCAAAGTAATGTACCATTACAATGTTTTCAAGACACCGGGTACAATGCTTTCATTTTGTCATGAAGCATAACCTCACGACATAAACTGATCATCCACACATGATGCCAGAATCTGGGTATGGCGCCGCACATCCGATCACTGCTTCCACTCACAAGCCATCTTTGAGCAAAATAACCGAAGTGGTAAACTCGACGTCCTAAAAGAGGCCAATAATACCGCTAGGCTGTTTGGGACATGGCGACTAAATGGTGTGTGATAAATGGCATAAATGTCTCTCTATTAGGGCTGCCTATAGCTGCCCACAGACACAGTTCTATGTTATTTCAAATTTTACAGTCCCTAGCCATGATGGGCTGAAGGCGGTCAAGTGCTTGCATCTTCAGCCTGACTGACTCATGAAATTCTGATTAGCAGCATAATTCAATTCCAGGTGTTTGTGCTCTAGCAGCAATGAACAGGAAACTATTAAGGCTCCAGAACTGCTGACGATGAGCCCCAAGCAACTTGGAATATTCTGTAATTCACATTTAAAGGCATGGC